>BLSH010162857.1:352253-369735 GCA_018402905.1 Glandirana rugosa
CAGGATTGCGCCCTTTAAGACCAATGACCGACACAAAACTCAATAAAACTCCCCTGTCGTTTAAATGTGACAATACGTTCGACATGTGAGTGATGAAATGTAACATCGTTTCACATTAAAGAAGTCACAACAATGTACTTTTATATATTATTTTATAAACGTTTTTACACTCCCAACATGAGTAAAAACACTCTATGACATATATATATATATATATATATATATGTATATATGTCATAGAGTGTTTTTTTATATATATATAAGGTTTTTAAGTTGTTATGTGACACACGTCTTAATAATCCGTTTACTCATAAAACTGGTGTAGTAGGTAGTAGGCTTTCGAGCCTATACAGCTTGGAGTAAGACAACATGCATAAAGAGGATGATGTGGTCAAAATACTCATTTGCCTAATAATTCTGCACACAGTGTATTGTTGAATTTTTGGAATATATATATATTTTTTTGTGAGATACTGTATATATGTATATATATATATATATATATATATACAGTATCTCACAAAAATGAGTACAACCCTCACATTTTTGCAAATATTTTATTATATATTTTCATGTAACAACACTGAAGAAATTACACTTTGCTACAATGTAAAGTAGTGAGTGTACAGCTTGCATAACAGTGTAAATTTGCTGTCCCCTCAAAATAACTCAAAACACAGCCAGTAACCAGAATTTCCCGCGTTAGGACCAGAGCACTTTTTGCGATTCGGCACTGCGTTGCTTTAACTGGCAATTGTGAGGTCGTGCGATGTTGTGCCCAAACAAAATTTGCATCCTTTTTCCCACAAATAGAGCTTTCTTTTGGTGGTATTTGATCCCCTCTGCGTCATTTCTGATCATCGCTATAAACCAAAAAAAAGCATCAATTTTGCAAAAAAAAATTATTCTTCCTCATATTTGTGGTAAAAAAAAATCGCAATCAGCGCTTATTGATTGGTTTGCGCAAAAGTTGCCGCGTTTACAAACCATTTCTGGTGTTTTTACAATTTTTTTTTTTTTACTAGTAATGGCGACGATCTGCGATTTTTGTCGGGACTGCAATATTACATTGGACATGTCAGACATTTTTTACACTTTTTTGGGACCAATGACATTTATGCAGCGATCAGAAATTTAAATAGCAACTGATTACTGTGTAAATGTCATTGGCAGTGAGGGGATTAACCTGCAGGGGGTGAGCTAGGGGTTAACTATGTTCCCTAGGCGTGTTCTAACTGTGAGGGGGCTGGGCTGTCAGGGGCATAAGAGATCTAACTGATCCCAGTGACAGGGATCAGTAGATCTCTTACATGCTGCCTGACAGAGCGGGGAACCTCCGTGTTTACATTGGCGGTTCCCCGTTTTTGATCTCTGCCAGGTCTTCGCGGCTCGCCGGTGGACATCGAGTCCGCCCAAGCCGCGGCCTCACTTCTGTAGAGTGCAGCGGGCATGAGAGCACGCCGACGGGCTCTCACCCACTACTGAGCATGCGCGAGCCGCCGTTTATAGATGGAGATTCGCGGGACGCTGCCACTCTGCAGCAGTAAAAGTAGGCGAGCCAGTCGGGAACCGATTAATGTCTAGACCGCTGGCAACAAAAGTGAGTAAACCCCTAAGTGAAAATGTCCAAATTAGGCCCAAAGTGTCAATATTTTGTGTGGCTACCAATATTTTCCAGTACTGCCTACACCCTCTTGTACATGGAGTTCACCAGGCCTTCACAGGTTGCCACTGGAGTCCTCTTCTACTCCTCCATGACGACATAATGGAGCTGGTGGATGTTAGAGATCTGGCGCTCCTCCACCTTCCGTTTGAGGATGCCCCACAGATGCTCCATAGGGTTTAGGTCTGGAGACATGCTTGGCCAGTCCATCACCTTTACCTCACCTTCTTTAGCAAGGCAGTGGTTGTCTTGGAGGTATGTTTGGGGTCGTTATCATGTTGGAATACTGCCCTGCGGCCCAGTCTCCGAAGGAAGGGGATCATGCACTGCTTCAGTATGTCACAGTATATGTTGCCATTCATAGTTCCCTCAATGAACTGTAGCTCCCCAGTGCAGGAAGCACTCATGAAGCCCCAGACCATGACACTCCCCCCACCCCTTCAACCTCTGCAGCAATGTTGGCAGAACTCATGCGTCTATTTCCCAAAGACAACCCCTGGATATAACGCTCAGCACGTGCACTCAACTTCTTTGGTCGACCAAAATGGGGCCTGTTCTGAGTGGAACCTGTGCTGTTAAACCGCTGTATGGTCTTGGCCACCATGCTGCATCTCAGTTTCAGGGTCTTGGCAATCTTCTTATAGCCTAGGCCATCTTTATGTAGAGCAACAATACTTTTTTCAGATCCTCAGAGAGTTCTTTGCCATGAGGTGCCATGTTGAACTTCCAGTGAACAGAATGACAGAGTGAGAGCGATAACACCAAATTTAACACACCTGCTGCTATTTAGTTCAGATGGTGTCAAGTGTGTGTGGCAGCAACCAGATGAGCAGTACAAAGACAAGTGTATCTTGCCTACAGTCAAGCATGGTGGTGGGAGTGTCATGGTCTGGGCCTGCATGAGTGCTGCCGGCACTGGGGAGCTACAGTTCATTGAGGGAACCATGAATGCCAACATGTACTGTGACATACTGAAGCAGAGCATGATCCCCTCCCTTCGAAGACTGGGTCGCAGGGCAGTATTGCAACATGATAACGACCCCAAACACACCTCCAAGACGACCACTGCCTTGTTAAAGAAGATGAGGGTAAAGGGGATGGACTGGCCAAGCATGTCTCCAGACCTAAACCCTATTGAGAATCTGTGGGGCATCCTCAAACAGAAGGTGCGGGAGCGCAAGGTCTCTAACATCCACCAGCTCTGTGATGTTGTAATGGAGGAGTGGAAGAGGACTCCAGTGGCAAACTGTGAAGCTCTGGTGAACACCATGCCCAAGAGGGTTAAGGCAGTGCTGGAAAATAATGGTGGCCACACACAATATTGACATTTTGGGCACAATTTGGACATTTTCACTTAGGGGTGTACTCACTTTTGTTGCCTGTTGTCTAGACATTAATCGGATATTAATGGCCATGTGTTGAGTTATTTTGAGGGGACAGGAAATTTACACTGTTATGCAAGCTGTACACTCACTACTTTACATTGAAGCAAAGTGTAATTTCTTCAGTATTGTCACATGAAAAGATATAATATAATATTTACAAAAATGTGAGGGGTGTACTCACTTTTGTGAGATACTGTGTGTATATATATATATATATATATATATATATATATAAAAAAACGGAAAATTGTTATCAAATACTTACCGTAATTTTCCTTTCCTGGCTCTGCCCCATGGCAGCACGACCTCGGGTCAACCCCGACCCTTGACCCCGTATAGGACATTCCTAAACTAGCTCTATAAAAGGCAGGCAGTACCTGGTGATGGTGTTCTGTTGCTAGCTTGCAACGGTCCAGGGAGGGTGTGTGTTGCCATGGGGCAGAGCCAGGAAAGGAAAATTACGGTAAGTATTTGAAAACAATTTTCCGTTTTCCTGGCTCAGCCCCATGTCAGCACGACCACAGGACTTAACTAGCACACACCAAGGGAGGGCAGATAACCCAAAAAAAAAAACTCCACAAACACCAGGTGCTGCTCAAGGTAAATTTATTAATATCTGGACAAGGCAAAAGACAGTATAGAAGTTCCAACGACACCACTCGAACGGATGGCGACATCCAGCTTGTAATGATTGATAAAGGTGTTGGGAGAACTCCAGCTCGCCGCTCTACAAACCACATCCACTGGAACCTTGCACCAAGCAGCCCAGGAGGATGAGACCGCTCTGGTTGAGTGAGCACAGATTTCTTGTGGAGGGGGGAGATCCTGTAGGGAATATGTCGCCTGAATTGTCTTAACTACCCAGGACGAAATAACTCTCGGGGATGCAGGCACCCCTTTCCTGGGAACATTCGGATATATGAACAAGGCATCTGATTTTCTAAATGCCTCTGTCCTCAAAAGGTATGTCTGTAGAATGGACTTCAGGTCTAATTTTCGTAACTCCAAGTCCTCCGGACCCGATGGGGAGAACACTGGGAGCACTGTGTGCCAGTTGAAGTGAAATTCTGAGGAGACCTTTGGCAGGAAACTTGGAGAAGGGCGCAACATGACACCATCTGGGAGGAAAGTGCAGTACGGTTCTCTGCAGGAAAAGGCCGCAATTTCAGAAACTCGCCTGGTCAAGACTATTGCTGTCAGGAACACAAGGTGAGATAATAAAGTGAACTTGTCGTATCTGGGAAAAAAGAGGCGTCTAACAGACCTCTAAGGACCAAGGGGAGATCCCATTTTGGGAATATTGGATGAATCGGTGGACGTAACTTCATCGCTGCCTTCAGAAACCTTATCACTAGCGGATTTTTTGCCCAAGGCATGTCCGTCAGGGCTGTGATTGCCAAGATTTGAACCCTTAAGGTGTTGTAGCTCAGGCCTAAGTCCAGACCTGATTGAAGAAAGCCTAAGATATCCGCTACGGAAGGAGATCTAAATGCAAACCCCTGCTGGGAAGCAAACTTTTCAAACTTTTTCCACACCCGATGATATGTATTGTTAGTAGATACCTTCCTTGCTGCCATCAAGGTTGCTACAATCCCGTCTGACAAATTTAGGCCACTAAGTCTTTCCCGTTCAACCACCAAGCAGTCAAGACCAGACGGGCCGGATTGGGGTAATACTGGCCGTTCCACAGAAGCATATCCCGGGTCTGAGGCAATCTGACTGGGGGGCAGTCCGCTAGGTGCCAGAGGAGGGAAAACCATGGCCTCCTTGGCCAGAATGGAGCAATCACTATGGCTTGAACTTCTTCCTCCATGATCTTTAGCAGACACCTGAGGATCAGGGCCATAGGCGGGAATACGTATACCTGGCCAAAATTCCACCTGTGGGAGAGCGCGTCCTGACCCAGCGCTTGTGGGAAGTAGTACTGGGAAAAAAATTGTGGTACCTGGCAGTTGGCTGGAGTTGCCATGAGATCCACCTCGGGTACCCCCCACTGATGAAAGACTTCCTCCAGATATTTCGGATTCAACATCCATTCTGCATTGTCGGAAAACTTGCGAGTCTGCCGTCGTATTCTGAATACCCTGAAGATATGATGCTGTCAAGTCCATGAGATGTCTCTCGGCAAAGTCAAAAATTTCTGCGGCCACCTGAAGGAGTGATAAACTCCGTGTTCCTCCCTGTCTTGATACATAGGACACTGCCGTCCTGTTGTCCATTAGGAATTTCACTCTCTTGCCCTGGATTACAGGTAGAAATGACCTCAGTGCCTCCCTGGCTGCTCCCAACTCCAACAGATTGGAAGAAGAGCGAACCCGTGGCGGCCATTTTCCCTGGGTCTTCAACCCTTGGCAATGAGCCCCCCAACCCTGGAGGCTGGCATCCGATGTAATCGTTATCCAATCCCCTGGATTGATGGACCTGCCTCGGGCTAGATTGTCTTTCACCGACCACCAACGAAGATCGCTTCAGATAGATTGAGGGATATGTATCCTTTGATGCAGTGAGCCGTGGCGCCACTGGCTGAGAAGACAGAATTGGAACCTTCTTGTATGCCACTGGGCCCAGGGCACCGCCGGAATACAGGCCGTCGGAGACCCCAGGAAACTCATAGCCCTGCGGACTGTGATAACAGGAGAGGCCACCATCTTCGATGCTTCTGCTGAAATGTTTTCTATATTTTCTTCCGGCTAGAATATCTTGTATTGGAGCGCGTCGAGGGACATGCCCAGATACACCAGTGTCCGGGATGGAGTGAGATGACTTTTCTTCGAATTTATCATCCAACCGAACTGCACCAATGTGGTCAGAACATGATCCCGGTGCTGTATCAACAGAGCTTCGGACCGCGCCAGAACCAGCACGTCGTCCAAGTAATGGAAGACCCAAATTCCTTGCTGACGAAGATAGGCGATCACCGTCACCAGGACTTTCGAAAATGCTCTGGGAGCGGAGCTGAGCCCAAATGGAAGGCATTGGAACTGAAAATGCTTGCCTGCATACACAAACCGCAGAAAGCGCTGATGAGCACTGGCGATTGGAATATGGAAATAAGCATTTTCCAGGTCCACTGATATCATCCAGTCGCCTCGGCGGATGACAGCTGCAATGGTTTTTAGGGACTCCATCCGGAATGACTGAGGCGTTAGAAAGGAGTTTAACTTTTTTAGATCCAACACCGGACGCCATCCGTCTGATGACTTCTGAACGAGAAAGAGCGGGGAGTACACCCCTCGGCCATGCTCCAACATGGGACCGGAACTACGGCCTGAAAATCGACTAATTCCTTTATGTATGACTCGAGGGATAAACGCTTCTCTGCCAAGGAGGGAATTTTCGTAGCTATCCAAATTCTTCCTGGAGGGGCATCCCGAAACCGAAGATGGAGGCCATTTCGAATCACTCCCAAGACCCAGGAGTCTGAAATCCTTTCCGCCCAGACACCGCCAAAGGCCATCAGCCTCGCCCCTACAGGTAGCCCCTGGGCGAGCCGACTTTCAGAAAGACTTGGCTGCAGCTTTTGAAGCTTGCGGGGCCTTTGCCTTGGATCGATCGGAGTAGGTGCCACGGGGGCGCCATGTGAAGCGTAAATAATCCCTACCAGGCCAATAGGATCTTGCTTCCCTAAATTGATCCCGGAGTCTTCTATTGGATCGAAAGGACTGCTGGTTACACCTCCCATCCTGGGGCAGGAGACCCGATTTCCCTCCTGTCACCGGACGGATAGCCTCCTCCAGTGTTTTACCGAAAAGAGTGCCTCCTGAAAAGGGGATAGAATATAAAGCCTGCTTAGACGCTGAGTCCGCGGACCAGTGCTTCAGCCAAAGAGCCCGTCTAGCCGTGACCGAGTGTCCCATGATGCGGGCAGTAAACCTCACCAAATCGACAGCTGCCTCTGCCAGGAATTCCGCCGACAACTTCAGGCCCTGCACACTTGCTGAGAGAACCTCTTCCTCCGATCGAGTATCCAGAGACAGCTCTATATTCGCAGACCAGACCTTTATTGCTCTAGCAACCGAGGTCAGAGCCAACGCCGGTCTGCAAGCGGCCCCTGCTGTGGCAAATACCTTCTTCAACTCAAAGTCCGCTTTCCGTTCCATAGCGTCCTTAAAGGAAACAGTCTCTTCCAGGGGCAAAGTGATATGCCTGGCGAGGCGCTGCAGGGACGCATCCACCCTGGGGGGGGGGTGTATCCCAAGAATCCACCTCTGAGTTCTTGAACGGGTATAATTTGTGTACCCTGTTTTGTAAAGGTGGCTTCCGGTCGGGCTTTGACCACTCTTCCTCCATGAGATCCTTAATTTCCGTAATAAAAGGGAATTTTGGGAGTTCCTTTTTTAAATTCGGATAGTACCTTTTTGGTTCTTGAGGAACTGCAGACTCTTCCTCCCATTCAATAGCCTGTTTTACAGCGACTATAAAAGATGGTACCAGGGGAAAATCAAACGAGTATAACTCCAAAGCACTGTGACCCCCTACTGATTCCACATCCGAACCACACCTGGTTCTGGGGAGTCCTCATCCCTAGACCTGTATCTTGTAGGCCTGACAGGAACTGGCAGTAAGGCTCTCATTTCTTCCTCCACAGCTCTCTTAATGTACCCTCTTATATCCTCAGCAGCTGGCTTGTCTGACTTGCTTCCCTGAAACAAGGTTCACAGATGCGGTTAGCGGGCAATGCTTTCGCCCCACAGGCCCAACATGATTCAGAAACTCCCTCCACTGGAGGCGCCTGGTTGCTGACCTGCCTATTAGACGGCCCCGGGGAGCCCGATGAAGGGCTGATCTGGACATGGTGTCGTTTAGACTTGGCCTTTGAGTGCAGAGGTTTGGGAGATGGAGAGCAATTATCGCTAGAGGAAGAAATCGTCCTCTTCTGATTCCTGAGCGAGGAACTCCTCCCCCTGTAATAAGGGAATAACACCGACCTGTCAGTAGTGCATACAATCAAAGCATATGACAGAAATCCTCAGAAGTCCCTTACCTTTACACAGACTTCAGTGCCTCCTGACCTGGTGAACTCATCCTGGGCTAGGGAGAAATGAACAGGAAGGCAAGGCTTACTTCCCCCTGTCACTGTCTGTAAAAAAAAACCCTTAGAGCAATACCCAGCCTGACACTCGCCAGGAAGGTGCAAGAAAAAACAACTTCTAAGCAGCAATTTCTTATGGAGACCATCAGTAACGCTGCAAGAACATCAAAGCAATCATTAGGCATGTGAGATAAAAAAAGCAGATGCTTACCTCCCCCCATTCCTCTGCTCACCAAGTGGGGAAGACACGAAAGTTCACTGCAGCTGACAGCCACCCTGAAGCTGACTGCAGCCTGGGAATTTAAAATCCCCGCCCCCCCGAACCGGCCAATCATATGCGGCCATTCGGCAACCAATCAGAGCCAAGCTGCCCGGCCAATCGGGAGAGGCGTGGTGACATCATGCACATGCACCGCCGCCCCCATCCTGTCAGTGGAACGCAGGAAGGGGAAGTAGAGCCGAGGAGGAGAGGGGAATGGAGGAGACTCCTGCGTTCCAACAGCCACTGAGAGCAACCCCAAGGAGCTGATACAGAAAAGATCAGAGAAGCCCAGAGGGAGACACATGATAGGGATCTATGAGCCCCCCAAATACCTCAGCCCAGGATGGTCGGAATTTCACACGACTGACGGCAATTATGCCTGCGCTCCTCTCTGGCACCAAGAGAGTCCCTATTTGGCGGCTTTACCACCAACAAGGGACCTTCCAACACAGGGAGAGAATGGCAGGAACCCAGGGACGTCCGGAGCAAGGACAGAATAAGAACACCATCACCAGGTACTGCCTGCCTTTTATAGAGCTAGTTTAGGGATGTCCTATACGGGGTCAAGGGGCGGGGTTGACCCGAGGTCGTGCTGACATGGGGCTGAGCCAGGAAATATATATATATATATATATATATATATATATTTATTTATATTTATTTTTTATTTTTTTCAGAGCACTTCACTATATATATTTTTTGTTTTTTTATGACAATGCATCTCTTGGTAGGAGCAAAACCTTTTCTTAAATGAATATACATTGATGCTGTAATCATTTCACATGTGCTTTCTGCAGATGTTAAAAACAATACATAGTGTCAGCTACATGGACAACTTTAATTCATTTCTATTGATGAACAAGATTACAGTAAATATATTTATATTTTATTTAAGTGTATTCTTTTACACTGCCTTGCCATGTCTTCTTGAAATGCCTTAATAAACTATATGTGCTCAATGCATAACTTTTGACTGCTGTTCAACATTCCTCAAGGACGTGTTGTCCAGACAACTGTCCTTGTGCAGTATGTGTTATGTGTATGTATGTCCCGCATCAACATGTGAAGCAGACGTCTGCTAAATTCCTACTTCACAAACCAGTTTCACTGGCTACACCCTTTCAGGACATTACAGAAACAGCTGATTTTACAGCAGATCTCAGGGTAAAAACATATTGCCTGCTAGGGTAATTTCCCAGAAGACATGGATTGTATAGTACCATTTACATCAGCAACTTACGTGCTAAGAAATCACAGTTGCTTTGATTGAAGTAGTGGCCCCTTTTCTGCAGGTGCTCTAGTTTGGTTACCACTTTTCAGTTTAATTTCTCCTGGGTACCACAAATCGAGTCCCTGACACACTTACAGTGCCTTGAAAAAATATCCACACCCCTTGAAATTTTCCACATTTTGTCATGTCGCAACCAAAAACGTAAATATGGTAAATAGCACTTGCTACTCCAAAACGGCAATAATGCTAATGCCAAGTTAGACGCTATTACTTGGACCTATGACGCATATAGTATTAAATAGTATATAATATCAAGTGCTACATAAACCAGAAACTAAAGTCAAAATCATATACAGTGATGGCTATATAAAGTGCTAGGCGAGTAATATCACAAAAATGTAGATATATTTTATAGGGATTTTATGTGATAGACCAACACAAAGTGGCACATAATTGTGAAGTGGAAGGAAAATGATAAATGGTTTTCAAATTTTTTTTAAAATAAATATGTGAAAAGTGTGGCGTGCATTTGTATTCAGCCCCAGTGGCGGCTGGTGAAGTTTTAGGATGGGGGAGCGCCAGACCCCGTCCTTCCTTTTTGACCTCTCCCACTTCTCATAAGCCCCTCCCCTTATAGAATCCACCCACTCTGTCCCCTGTATTCCACCCATAGTGTCAGGAGTATACAGCCCAGCATCACAGGACAGACTATACAGATCAGCATCACAGGACAGAGTATACAGCCCCAGCATCACAAGACAGGGTATACAGCCCAGCATCACAGATAGAGTATACAGCCCAGCATCACAGGGCAGAGTATACAGCCCATCATCACAGGACAGGGTATACAGCTCATCATCACAGGACAGGGTATACAGCACATCATCACAGGACAGGTATACAGCCCAGCATCACAGAACAAAGTATACAGCCCAGCATCACAGGACAGGGTGTACAGCCCAGCATCACAGGACAGGGTATACAGCCAGCATCACAGATATGGTATACAGCCAGCATTACAGAACATGGTATACAGCCAGCATCACAGACAGGGTATACAGCCAGCATCACAGATAGCGTATATAGCCAGCATCACAGATCATGGTATACAGCCAGCATCACAGATCTTAGTCATACAATCGCTGTTTAATGTCTCTTGGTGCACTAAGGCTCTGATCACATTTCCCCCCTATAGATGGCCTACAAGAATCGTTTCCCCCTTTTGCTGGATAATCTCAGTTATGTAAACACATAGTGAGCAGGGCTGGAATGGGTCACACACATCAGGAAGCTTTTAATAAGTTGTGTGAAATTATGGTTTTCTTACACAAGGCAACCTTGGTCGGGGAAGACAGGAGTTCAGGCAAAGCTTGGAAAGCCATTTATTACATTTTCATCTGAGAAGATGTCCATGTTTGGACAGAGCTTCTATTAAGGTGCAATTAACCAGGAGGATTAATGACTGTTTTGTTTCTGGGGAGGACCCGTGTTTACATGATGTCAGTGGAGGAGCCCAATAGACAAGGCTGGGGCATAGAAAGAATGAATCTTCATAATTGTGTTCTAGACAGGAGACTAGTTTTGAGACAGAGCAAGGTCATCTGTGAAATAGAAAAGAGGGAGAGAGAAATGGAAAGAGAACAGAGAGAGAGGGAGAGAGAAATAGAAAGAGAACATAGTGATAGGTGGGGGGAGAGAGAGGAATAGAAAGAGAACAGACTGGCGGCTGGTTTTTTTTTGCCCCCCCCAAGGGCAGTTGGGAAATCAAAGTCCTGCTCTTACCCCATCCAGGAAGCGGGCGGGCAGTAAGCGGTGTCCGGCGGGTGGGTGCTTTCCTCCTTTGGCGGCTTTGGCCGTGCATCCCCTTCCTCCTCCAAGAAAGGCGTTCAATAGGGTCGCCTGACTTCTCAGCCAATTGGGAAACATACCCGCACTTCCTGATATTCTATCTATCTATCTCCACTGGGTGAAAATTGGCCAGTGTTTATACTCTAAACCTTGGGTGAGCCTATGTCCCCCATCAGGGGTGTAATCATAACTTTTGTATTGTTGAAATATGGGGATTATTTATCCAATGCACTTTAGACTGTGAAATTTTTATGTTGCCAGTTTTATTGAAGCCTTTACATACTACTGATGTTTACATATGTGTCATTCAAGTCTTATGTAGCTGCAACGTCTACAGTATTATTGTGTCTTCTAGTAAATCCTGAAAGAAAAATATACATTCTTTGCTTTTTATTTGCATCCATAAGAAGTCAGAACAACTGGTCCTGCAGGCTGACTTGCTCAGCTAGTTTCAAGCCGGTATAGGCTTGGATTCAGACTGGATGGTGGGGTTGAGTTCTTGCCTGGATGCCTGGCTGGCTGAACTGAGTTCCCGTTATGTCTTCCGTGACTATTGCTGCCATTATGCCCCACCAGGGCCACCATTATTTATGCACAGTGCCTTCATTGTTTCTTCCCGGGCAATCATCTTGTTCTTGCAGAGCTATCCTGGCAGCATGTCTCCCAGGGCCCCCACATTGCTCCACATACCTCTCTAATGCTCCTACCCCCATTTAGCAATATACCTCTCCAGTTCCTTCTTACCTTTGCAGCCACATTCCTCTCTCCTGCTTAACCCCCATGTACACACCCCAAATCCAGTTATATTTCTCTTTCCTGTTTTTATCAACCACTTTCCTTCCTATTTTCCACACCTCTCTCCCCTAATTCCACCCCACCCCACTGCCCTTTAGCCACATTCTTCTCTCTTAGTTCCACCTCCACCTATATCCACCCTCATTCAGTCATAGGGGTTGATTTACTAAAACTGGAGAGTGCAAAATATGGAGCAGCTGTGTATGGTAGCCAATCAGCTTGGTCAATTAAGTTTTGACAAAAAAACTAGAAGCTGATTGTTTTCTATGTAGAGCTGTAGTAAATCAACCCCATATTGTCTGCCATATTGTAATATTTCATAGTGGAACTGTGATTTTCTGTGTTTAAGTTTGTTTACAATAAACAAGAAGGGCTCGTCCACATGCTCAGTACCATTTAGACTAGTAAGAATCATATCTGTAGCAGCTTTCCAACTGGTTATGGCCCCAGCTACAGCCAAAATACTAAATACTACTGCAGATACAGCTCTTACCAAGGTGGCCTTTGTACCATTTGGTGATATTTGAAAGTAATAGCTGTAATATCACTAAAGGGAGCCTAATGCTGGCTAAAGAATAAAAAAACACAAATAAACTATCAGCTGTGCAGTTAATGCTTATCTATGGTCAAAATGTAAAATTATATATTCATTACGATAATTTCTAGCCTACACCTATTAATCTAAATCAGTGGTCTTCAAACTGCAGCCCTGGGGCCGGATGTGGCCATTTGCTTACCTTTATCTGGCCCTTGGGGCACTATTCCATCCACTGACACCAATGATATGGCACTATTCCTCCAACTGACATCAGAGATGGGGCAGAATTCCTTTTATTAACCCCAACAATGGGGCAGAATTCCTTCCATTGACACCAACGATGGGGCAGAATTCCTTCCCTTGAATCGTATTGTAACTGTATTGTAACTGTACTGTCTGCCCTCATGTTGCAAAGCACTGTGCAAACTGCTGGCGCTATATAAATCCTGTATTATAATAATAATAGTAATAATTGCCACCAACGATGGGGCAGAATTCTTTCCATGGACACCAACGATGGGGAAAAACTACTTCCACGGACACCAATGATGGGGCAGAATTCCTTCCACAGACACCAACGATAGGGCAGAGTTCCTTCCACCGACACCAATGATGGGGGCAGAGTTCCGTCCACCGACACCAACAATGGGGCAGAGTTCCTTCCACCTGCATCAATGATGGGGCAGCGTTCCCTCAATGAATAGCAACGATGGGGAAGAATTCTTTCCAGAGACAGTAACAATGTGGCAGAATTCCTTTCATGGACAGAAATGACGGGGCACAATTCCTTCCACGGATAGCAACGATGGGGCATTTTCTATTCCCACTGGCCCTAGTCCGGCCCCCCTAAAGTCTGAAGGACAGTACACTGGCCCTTTGTTCAGAAAGTTTGGAGACCCCTGATCTAAATGATCTTGACGTTTGTAAACTTACTTTGTGAAGATCCCCACACATTTACTTCTTTGAATTCTGTGACACATATTCACTATGCCCTGTGAGTAGGCACTGCTGTGTCACATTATATACAACATACGCTACTCAAAATTAAATATATGTAGCCAGGACCTGGGTATCATACTCCTTGCAATAGAGATGTTTCTGCTTTCAAGTATAATGCAGCTGTTTCCCTCTAGTGCCAGTTTACTATTCTGTGACTTTAACAGTAGCAAGAGAAGTGCACTCTCGAGGTTGTAGTTTGCTTTTGAGGACTCCCCCTCTGGCTGTGCTGCACGAGAACTACATTTCTCATCTGACTGCGCAGCAGAGAAAGGTTCCTGGGAGGAGAAGTGCCTCGTGGGAGAGACTATTTAAGCAGAGGTTGGGGCCTAGTGTGTTCTCTCTGGATGGCGGTGATCGATCAAGCAGGACCCTGTGTAATAGCAGCGATGTCGCAGCCTACTCCCACAGACTGAGAAGTCCAGCAACTTGCAGTGCCTCAGTGAGCAATCCGGAAGATCTGCCCTGCACCAATCAGAGCCTGTTCTTGATTTCTGCATCCCGCTTAAGCGATCGATCCGGGAGAACTGCGGAGAGAGGCGGGTGGAAGCCGATCCTAGGAGCCAGAGGGTTGGAATGAACATCATCATCATCATCTCCATCCTTGTTATCATCATCATCCACAGCAGTGGATACATCATCTATATCCATTGTTCCTATAGGGTAAGCAGGCAGAAGCCCATTATTGGAGACATTGTGCACAAACAAACTTATGCAGCACATTCACTGTAGTCAAGGCCTAGACCCTAACATGAAGGAGAAAAGTTGGAATACAATCATTTATACCGTCAACTGGATTGCTGTTATTTGTAGTCAGTGATCACTGTGAAACGTATTTTGTAGTAAAAGTGCTTTATACCCACCCAGTACACTTCCTGGAAATGTGTTTTTTTTATTTTGGTATATACCAGTTAAACTACAAAGCTAGTTGAATATCATTTGAACTTTAACCTAGGAACATTGAGCTACCACAACTATTCATCTGTTTCTAGTAAAGTGAGCATTTACTATTTACCAGAGTATCTGTGTATTGCATTCACCTAAGAACTCTCTCCTTTAGAGCAGGTTGAATATATCCATAATTGTCATTTTGGTGGTATACCTGTTTATCTACAATCTCTGGTTTATACCACTTTGTTCACTATTTGCAACTGTCAGGGGAGTGAGCAGTAGAGAGTGGTTTGACGTTGCAGTAGTCATTTCCCTGCTCTCCTGTGCCCTACTCTCATGCACAGTACCTAGATTTGTGTAAGCATTTCTTTATTGAACTTTTAAAGTTATAAGAAGTATATCTAGTTGTTCACTGGTATTTTTTATTATTACACTTTTGAAGCTGATCCTATGCATTTTGTCTAGTCAGAGTTACCCTTAAACATATTATTTTGAGTAAACACTTTGATTTCCTCAACTTTGTGTACTTCTTTTACTGTGTCCTACTTAAAGGGGAACCAATATTATGAGTGAACCCAGTGTGTCAGGGGTGGCGAACGACTCCCAGAGTCAGGGAAACCGGGGGGGGGTTTGATTTATCATGCGACCCCCAAGAGGGCAGCGCTACATATATATAAAAAAAATAATAATTCAGACCATAGTGCATACAACCACTGTACTAGATCAATACATTAATGCATCAAAAATTATAAATTTATGTAAATTAATAATTCATAGCAAAAAATACGTCACACATTTCACAGAGCCTGCCTTCTGAACTACAGAGGTCTTCAGAGGAGAAGTTTTAAGAGGCGGAGCCAATACAGGAGTCATACCTCCTAGGCAGCAAGGCACCATGAGATTTGTATTCCTTACAAATTGAAGGTAAACAGTACAGGGGAAGCTGAAAAGCAAGCGGGAATCCCAGAAGGAATGTGGAAAGTGATGGCCAGCAGAGAGGCAGCACTCACAACTAGAGTTGAGCAAACACCTGGACGTTCGGGTTCAGAGGGTCCGAACAAACTTTGGGAAAAAGTCCGGGTTCGGCACTGAACGTTGCCCGAACTTTATCCCGGACCCCGAACCCCATTGAAGTCAATGGGGACCCGAACTTTTAGGCACAAAAATGGCTGTAACAAAGTCCTGGCAAGTCCTAGAGGGCTGCAAAAGGAAGTAAAATGCGGGTAAGAGTAGGGCAAGTGGGGATAGGGAAAATAAATTAAAATCAAATAAAAAAAATGGGAAGGGGGGGTGGATGTGGAGTAGGAGCTTAGAGGTTGACTAGGCCGTGACCGTGGCAGTGTAGGTGGAAGTGGCGGTGGTCGAGGAGGAGGAGGAGGTAGCCAACACTGGTTTTTTGTTTGTTTGTTTATAATTGGGGTAGCCCCCAAAATATTGAGGCCTATTAAAAAAAAAACAAGTATACGAATGGCTGTGTGAGTCCGGTCTAAATGTTTATTCTGCACAAGGTACAGACAAGTCTTGTGGGATCCATGCCTGGTTCATTTTAATAAAGGTTAGCTAGTCCACGTTGGCTGTGGACAGGCGGCTGCGCTTGTCTGTGATAACGCCCCCTGCCGTGCTAGACACACGTTCAGAAAATACACTGGCTGCAGGGCAGGCCAGCACCTCCAAGGCATAAAGGGCAAACTCAGGCCATGTGGCCAATTTGGAGACCCAGAAGTTGAATGGGGCAGACCCATCAGTCAGTACGTGTAGGCGTGTGCCCACATACTCTTGCACCATGTTGCTGAAATGCTGCCTCCTGCTAAGACCTTGTCTATCGGCTGGTGGTGCTGTTTGTGGTGGCGGGCTGCTGACAAAGCTTTGCCACACTTCGCCCATGCTAACCCTGCCTTCTGAGGTGCTGGCGGTGGCACAGCTGCGTTGGTGGCCTCTTCCTCCTCCTCCTCCTCCTCTGCCTTCGCCTTGTGCTTCCACTGAGTCCCAGGTGTCATTTGGGAATGCCGTCAGCAGCGCCTCTACCAGTGTGCGCTTGTAGTCGCGCATCTTCCTCTCACGCTCCAGTGAGGGAATTAAGGACGGCACGTTGTCCTTGTAATGGGGATCCAGCAGGGTGGCCACCCAGTAATCAGAAGAAGTTACAATGTGGGCAACTCGGCTGTCGTTGCGCAGGCACTGCAGCATGTAGTCCGCCATGTGTGCCAGGCTGCCCAGAGGCAGAGACAAGCTGTCCTCTGTGGGAGGTATATCATCTGTGTCCTCTGTATCCCCCCAGCCACGCTCCAGTGATGCCCACGAGCTGCGTTGGGTGGCACCCTGCTGCGATTCCTCCTCCTCCTCCTCATCTTCCTCGTCCTCCTCATCCTCCAGAACTGTGCCCTGGCTTGAATATTTTTGACCTGGCCTATGCTGGTGCAGGAACCCACCCTCCGAGCCACTTGCGAATGACTGGCCTGATAACCGTGGAAATTACCCCTCTTCCTCCTCCTCATCCTCCTGTGCCACATCCTCTTCCATCATGGCCCAAAGTGTTTTTTCAAGGAGACATAGAAGTGGGATAGTAACGCTGAGAACAGCATCATCGGCACTGGCCATGTTGGTGGAGTACTCAAAACACCGCAATACGCTACACAGGTCTCGCATGGAGGCCCACTCGTTGGTGGTGAAGTGTTGCTGTTCCGCAGAGTGACTGACCCGTGCGTGCTGCAGCTGAAACTCCACTATTGCCTGCTGCTGCTCGCACAGTCTCTCCAGCATGTGCAAGGTGGAGTTCCACCTTGTGGGCACGTCGCAGATGAAGCGGTGAGCGGGAAGGCCGAAGTTCCGCTGCAGCGCAGA
>BLSH010162857.1:370002-425616 GCA_018402905.1 Glandirana rugosa
GACGTGTTTGTTCAACCCCTGTTCTAGTCCACACGTGACTCGTTGCGGTAGACACCGTTCCAGGTGTATTGGTGACTATGTACCTGGTCATTCGTGCCCGTCCCTGCGATATAGAGCGATTGACGTGTGACCCGTTTACATCACCACCCACCCGGACTCGGTTGATCGGTAAACCGTGTACAGGAAGGTGGTGACTCCTAACGTCCCGTAAAGAGAAACGGATGACAACGGAGGAGGAGGATGACGCGAAGGAGGAGGAGCTGGTGGATGAGTAGGCGAGTCGCATTGTGGAAGTGGTGGTTGTAGTCGTGTAGGTCCCCCTTTGCTGTCGTCCGACAAAATTTTGACTATACCACAGATGGCGTTGCTCAGTGCACACCTGATCTTGTCCCCAACTTGTTTGTGCAGGGAAGGGATGGCTCACCTGGAAAAGTAGTGGCGGCTGGGAACCACGTACTGTGGGATAGCCACCGCCATCAGGTTTTTGAAACTGTCCGTGTCCACCAGAGGAAATGACAGCATTTCAAAGGCCAGGAATTTTGAAATGCTGGCATTCAGGGCCAGGGATTGCGGGTGGGTAGGAGAGTACTTCCTCTTTCTCTCCAGTGTTTGGGAGATGGACAGCTGTAAGCTTCCATGGGACCATGTGGAAATGCTTGGGGACGGTGGCGGACATGGTGGCGTTGCTGTCATATCGTCTGTTTGCTGGGTGGCAGGTGACACTGTCACTGTAGAGGTGGAGGAAGAGACTGAGGCAGCAGCAGAAGAGGAAGCAGGAGGAGGCCGAGACCTTTCTTGGATTTTGAGGTAATTATTCCAATGCAGCTTATGCTTTGAATTTAGATGCCTGGTCATGGGGGTTGTGCTCAGGTTGAGAACATTTATGCCCCGGCTCAGGCTATCATTGCACAGCTTTCAAACCACTCGTGTCTTGTCATCAGCACATTATCTGAAGAACTGCCACGCGGGGGGAACACCTTTGAGCTGCCTTTGGTGTGCTAGGTCCCTGGGTGCGGTGGGTAGTTGCAGGCCTACTGTCTAGAGGATGCTCGCTCCGCTTTTGCAACCTGCTTCCTCTTTTGCTGTGCTGGTGCCTCTGTGCGACCACCACCTCTTCCTCCAAACTCCACACGTCACTCACATGACCCTCATTCCATGTGGGGTCTAGGACCTCATCATCCTCCACATCATCTTCCACCCACCTTTCACCACTGCCCTCCTTGTCAGTCTGCACACTGAGGCTGAAGCTGCAGCAGTTGGCACCTGTGTTTCGTCATCATCAGAGATGTGCTGCGCTGGTGTTTCCATATCCTCATCATGCAACAGAAGTGGTTGGGCATCGGTGCACTCAATGTCTTCCACTTCTGGGGCAGCGCTATATGGATGGCCCACGGAAAGCACACCAGGAGAGTCATCAAAAAGCATAAGAGTCTCTTGCAGGACTTGGGGCTCAGATTGCTTGGCTAATTTACAAGGGGCTGAGGTGAAAGACAGATGACCATGGGGTTCAGGTGCCAACTCTGAGCTTTCATCAAGAGACCGGGAGGGAGACAATGTGAAGGAACTGGAGGCATTGTCAGCCACCCACCATCTACTATCGTCTGTACTTGTTCTGGCCTCACCAATCGTTGAGGGGCATTCTGGCCTACCATATACCGGTGATGGTTCTGTTGGCTACCTGAGGAAGGTGTTTCCCTTGTGCGTGTAGCTGGCACACCTCGACCACGTCCTCTCCTTCCAACAGGGGGTTCACCAACACCACCAACACCAGCAGCACCAGCATCACCAGCAGCAACATGACCACGTCCCTTATTTGCTTTCCTCATTGTGCTCGCAAATGTACTATGTAGCCCTATGTAAGTATTTATTAATACCAATTAATACCTTTTTTTTTTTTTGAAAACAGCAACGTAGCTGGACTTTTCATTTTGGTGCAAGAAATGCACCGCTTACACCAACAGCTGGAAGCTCTCCCCTTAGAACTAGGAGATGATTTTTGAACAATAATGTGTCACTTATAGCAACAGCTAGAACCTCTCCCTTTAGAACTAAGGAGATGATTTTTGAACAATAATGTGTCACTTACAGCAACAGCTGGAAGCTCTCCCTTTAGAACTAGGAGATGATTTTTGAACAATAATGTGTCACTTACAGCAACAGCTAGAACCTCTCCCTTTAGAACTAGGAGATGATTTTTGAACAATAATGTGTCGCTTACAGCAACAGCTGGAAGCTCTCCCTTTAGAACTAGGAGATGATTTTTGAACAATAATGTGTCACTTATAGCAACAGCTGGAACCTGGCCCTATAGGAGTAATGCAGGGTTTGATCTGCAATCTGTCACTCAAAGCAGCAGTATGTGAAATCTCAAATTACTCCCACAATCTGATCGTTGTGTACGATCCCACAATCTGATCGTTGTGTATGATCGTAACGATCATTGTGTTAGGCAGGGTTTGATCTGCAATCTGTCACTCAAAGCAGCAGTATGTGAAATCTCAAATTACTCCCACAATCTGATCGTTGTGTACGATCATATCGATCATTGTGTTACGCAGAGTTTGATCTGCAATCTGTCACTCAAAGCAGCAGTATGTGAAATCTCTAATTTCTGCAATCTGTCCCTCAGAGCAACAGTAGTAGTAATCTCAGGATGCAGGATCTGTCCCTCACAAAAACGCTGGCAGCTTCCTCTCCCTATACTATTCAGAGTCTCAGAGAGCATGTGACTGCAGCATCAAGTGACTCCAGCTTATATAGAGGCTGGGTCACATGATGCACTGGCCAATCACAGCCATGCCATTAGTAGGCATGGCTGTGATGGCTTCTAAGGGCAAACCAATGAAATGCTTGTTGATTGGCTGCCCTGCAGCTATTCAACATGCGTGATCAACTACCAGAACCCAGAACCCAAACCCGAACGTTTCTTGAAATGTCGGTGTTCGGGTCCGGGTCCCGGACACCCCAAAGTTCGGAATGGACCCGAACGTTACAGTCCGGGTTCGCTCAACACTACTCACAACATGAGAGGAGATTTTTCAAGTAAGCTTGTTGACTACAGTACAGTTTGTACAGCACCACAGCCAGAGTGAATGTCATGGAAAGAAATACAAAAGCTACCTGACCATGAGAAGCAGATGTGGATTAAAGCTACAGATAAAAAGATGACATCTCTTGACCAGCCCTAAACTTGGGCATTTACCAAATGCAAAGGTAAAATACACCAGTGGAAAGAGCTTACCTAATGCAGAGAGAAGATCTTTCACTCAACAATGGGCAGTACAGACAAGCAGCAGGGGAACTTTTATCCATTGCAAACACCATCAAAGCCAAAGTTTATGGAACTTTGATGGAAGATGGGATTTAGGCCTTGTGCACACTGGCTATTTAGCCTCGGTGCATAAGACTCCAGCGTTTAGATGCTGGTGGAAAACACAGGCCCACCATTAAGCCCCACAGCCGACAGCCTGTAATACTTTCTGAGAGGCTGATAACTGCTGCAGATTGATGGTGCACCAAGCAGCACTAACATTTAGGGCAGTATGCGCCCAGGGATGAATGCCCAGAACACAAGCAAAAAAAAAAAGATTTCAGCACGTTTTACTTAATAACAAATTAAATACAGTGTATGTGACTGTGGTGCTATTCAAGCATATGGCTGTAACTGAGTATATGTTGGTGCCAGGAATAATTATACAGATTACATTTCTACACAGTAATTCCCACAACTAGATCACAGGGCAGTGTGACAAAGAACCTATATTTGTCTGCCTTTTATGCATTGATTAATGGAGGATTGAAGAAATGTAATTTCCTGGTTGCTAGAAGTACAAAACAGATGCTTTATTTTCTGCATTAAAAGTTTACAATATCTTTTGAATGAATTTGTTTTTTTTCTTTGCTCTTGCCAGGGCAGAACACTTACTACTTTCTAATTTCCTTTCTAATTTCTCTGAAGATGGCATTTTTATTAAAAAACAAAAAAAAACATTGTACCACCCCCAGCCCACCTGTGCATGCTTAGGCCATGTTCACACTAGCTTCGGCTTGCAGCAGGGGGTCTGGTACGTCCCTGTTCTCCATTTTTTGTATGAATCAGGTCTGAATTTTTGCCTGAATTTGGACCTGAAACTGAGCCAAAAGATGCACAGGACCCTTTTCCAGTGCGGACTGCGGCCATCGCAGAGCTGTGTGAGCCGGCTCCATTGAAAGTCACGGTCTGCTGTCATGCGAATTGAACGCAGAGAAACTCACATCCAATTCGCAATCAGTAAGTGTGAACCCAGCCTTAGACTAAGATCACACTTAAGCTCGATGCCCTTAAAGCGGTTTTTAAGTGTTTTTTATGTGCGTCTTTTTAAAACTTGAGCGCTTTTTAATCAATAGAAAGCTAGTTACTAGCAGAAGGAGAGGCAAGAAATTGTGGGAAAGCATGCCTTACATGCATTTTTTTCATGTGATCCCATTGAGGTTTATAGGGACCAAAAACACGCGACTCTACCCCAAAGAAGTTCATGTACTTTTTTGAGCTTCAAGCAACATAATGTATTATTGGATACAATAGGATTCTTCATGCCCAGTGTGAAAGCACATCTAGAAAATCACTTCAAAATGCTCTGGTATTTACCAGTGGGAGCTTGTGTTTTTTTTTGGGGGGGGGGGGCAGCAAACAACCACCCCCCGGGTAGCCGGTCGGTCCAGAACGTACCCCATCTAGGTGGCGGATGGCAGGCTCCGGTGTCCTCTTCTCCAGCACGGCGGACCCCATCTAGGTGGCAGGTGACAGGCGGCGGGCTGCAGCTCTGGTGTCCTCTCCTCCAGCACGGCAGCTTCCGCCGTGCGTCTCTTCTCTCCTCCTCCTAGGTGCTAGGCGTCCAATAGTATTGCCTGACGTTTTGGCCAATCGGGAAATTGGCCAGTCTCCTTGAATAACTCCACTCACCTCACTCTCCCTCTCTCTCTACAGCTTCCCGAAAGGAACATCCTGGCTACCGCAATTATTGACTCTGGCACTTGTAGTGGGTTCATTGACCAATCCTTTGCGGCCCAGCATCAAATTCCTCTGTGACCCAAATCCCACGAGATGGTCGTACGTTTGGCTGATGGCACCACCATCAAATCAAACGTAGTCACACATGAAACGCTCCCTCTGCCTGCTACTACCCCTGATGGCCATCGTGAGCTCCTACTTTTGGATGTCATTGCATCTCCATTATTTCCCATCATCCTCGGCCTACCTTGGCTGCAGGCCCATAGCCCCTGCATTAATTGGGCTACCAGCGAGATCAAATTCCTATCTCCCTATTGTCTCCAGCATTGCCTCCCAGGAACTAGGGAACCAAACCCCATGCTGCTCAGCCTGAACACAGACTCTGATCCGGATACCCGCCTGTCGGTTCCCTCAGTTTACCATGCCTTCCTAGACGTGGTCAGTAAGAAGGGGCAGCTACCAACCCATAGGCCATATGACTGTCCTATTGAGCTCCTTCCAGGGGCTGAGGTTCTTTTTGGAAGAATTTTCCCTCTGACCGAGTTGGAACTGGCAGCCCTCAAGGCCTACTTGGATGAGAACCTGGAGAAGGGCTTCATCCAACCATCCACGTCTCCCGCAGGAGCTGGAATCTTCTTCGTAGAGAAGAAGAATCACACTCTGAGACCTTGCATAGACTACAGGGAAGTTAATAAAATAACGGTTAAGAACCGCTACCCTCTGCCTTTAGTCCCAGAGCTCTTCCAGAGGCTTGGAACAGCGACAGTGTTCACAAAGTTGGACCTCCGTGGGGCCTATAACCTCGTCTGCATCTGGGAGGGCGATGAACGGAAGACCGGTTCGGGCATTTAGAGTATTTTGTGATGTCCTTTGGACTTTGTAATGCCCTGGATACGTTCCAACACTTCATGAACGATGTGTTTAAAGACTATCTGGATCTATTCGTGATCATCTACCTAGATGATATTTTGATATTTTCCCCCACTCTGGAAGAGCACCTCAAGCATGTCACCTGTGTCCTGAGTTGCCTTCGGCAGCATGGCCTCTACGTCAAGGCGGAAAAGTGTGAATTTGAGCACTCCAGCATCCCCTTGCTGGGGCTCATCATCTTGGTCACAGGCATCACTATGGACCCTCAGAACGTCTCTGCCATGCTTGAGTGTCCCCGCTCCAACAGACAAAAAGGGTGTCCAGCGCTTTGTTGGCTTTGCCAATTTCTACAGGAAATTTATAAGGGGATTCTCAGCCATTATTGCACCAATCACACAGCTCACCAAGCTGAATGCATGATTCCTGTGGACTGAGGAAGCCCAAGAAGTCTTTGAGACCTTGCAAGGTTTGTTTACGTCAGCACCTGCCCTAAGGCACCCCGATCCTACCTTGCCTTTTGTCCTGGAGGGGGATGCTTCAGAGGTTGCTGTAGGGGCCTTACTATCCCAAAGACAAGGAGCTAAGGCCTCCCTACATCCTGTGGTGTTCTTCTCCCATAACCTATCCACACCAGAGAGGAACTAATATGTGGGAGACCATGAGCTATTGGCCATCAAAGCTGCCCTGGAAGAGTGGCGCTATCTGTTGGAATGAGTCAGGCATCCCATCTTGATCTACACAGATCACAAAAACCTTGAGTACCTCAGAGCAGCAAAGAGACTGAGACCTTACCAAGCGCGATAGGTGCTCTTCTCATGCTTCCTCTTCCACATCACGTACAGGCCTGGGTCTTAGAATATTAAGCCAGACGCCTTGTCTCGGATGTTCTGCAAACCTGGGGACTCTGCTGCTCCTGATACTGTTCTCCACCCCAGGAATTTTCTGTTAATGCAAGGGGATCTGCTGTCTTGGATTAGAGAGTCCTTAGTCAAGACTCCCCGGTCAACAGATCCTAACCTGCTTATGAGAGATGGACTACTTTGGCACACAACAGGCTCTTTATACCCGAAGATCAGTGCTTATCATTTCTGGTCTCTGTAATGATATCATGTGCTGGACACACAAAACGCTGGCAACCATTTTGTTTGGACGTCAACCATGACAGTTTTAGCCTAAATAGACACACATTGCCAGTATCTCACTCCTTTCCCCCCTCCCTTCAGGAAGGGAATTCCTGAACTCATTTTAAAAGTCACGAAGGTGTCTGGTTTTGCTTGCCAGGCCTTATCGTAAAACAATAAACCAGATCCATTAAGAAGAAGAGCAGGCCAGCACATGATGCTCTGAAATAATGAGTGTCGTAAAGGGGCATTCAGGGAGACGTGACCTTTCTGAGACCCCTATACCTCATTCAAAACGTAAGAAATATACACAGGTTTCATAAATTTGGATCGGAACGTTACACCTTAATAAGAAGTACATCGCCAAATGTGGAATTTTACCCTGAACAAATTAAGTCCAAACTCCCATAGGCCCAATCATATGGGGAACCACTGGTATCTTTTCTTCCTCCTAGAGTAATTAAATATTGGTAACCTGTCATGTTTGGACTTAGTTTAATGCAACTTTTAAACTGAGCTAGAATTCCTTAGTTTTGGGACTGCACCTTGGCCATATTCTGAGATATGATATTGATACAGAAATTTTACCTCAGGGAGGGACGTTATGCCATGGTCCGCCCTGGACAGCCCACGGGCCCTCCTTACCCATGTGAGGGGTCAAAGGCATACGGCCCCACCCCTCCACTCTGAGAGAAAAAGAGACTGCAACAGCAGTGGTCAGTTCTCCCTTTACCATCAACTACAAACATCTGAGAACCTGTTGGACTCATCAACAAATCTCTTTGCTGCTGTTTATTATGTCCTTATTGCTTTATAACACCATTTTTCTGTAAATCTTTTATTTGCACCAATTTTGACATTTACATTATTAAACCTTATTCTGAAAAGTGTTAATCTTGTCCCTAAAGCTCTTAATGCAAGCTATAACAAATTGTTCTTTGAAGAGTGCTATTGTTTAGAATAAATCATCTAAATATTCCTGTCTGTGGTGACAGCATATTCTAAAATCATAATTGGTAGTGCTTAAATTATGAGGTCCTCTGGCTTGGTCCACAGAGGTGGTGGCAATGAAAGGGTTAATTGCATGAATTAGAACAGTAACAATCGCTGCTGGCACATAGATTGTGGTCCCGCAAGCAGGGAAATCTTTGTGCTGGAAGTAGCTGATAGTGGCATTGTTACGTAAGTGACAAGAGCGGTGTGAGATTGGCCGGTCCTCTGTCACGAGTTAGTGAGGAGGGCAGGGATCTGATACCCGTGTTCGTCACAGCCTCTTGTCATGATCATGAGCTGGCAGGACACTTCTGAGCCCACAAGACCACTGAACTTCTTCTGCACTCCTTTTGGTGGCCAAGAGCAGACAAGGACTGTAAAAAATATGTCAGCTCATGCCCCACTTGCGCTCAGAGCAAGAGTAGCAAAGCCAAAGCGTGGGGTCTACTGAAACTACTTCCCGTACCCCAGTGGGCATGGTCTATGATCTCCATGGACTTCATTGTCAAGCTACCACCATCCCAGGGCTATTCCACTATTTTTGTAGTAGTTGACCGGTTCACCAAGATGGCTCATTTCTTACCCATGAGGGGGTACACAGTCGGCTGCCGAAATTGCAGAGATTTTCATTCCGCAGATAGTCAGACTCCATGGAATTCCCACAAGTATCGTGTCCGACCACGGAGTCCAATTTATGTCCAGATTCTGGAAAGCTCTATGTGCCTCCCTTGATTTTGAACTAGCATTTTCATCTGCTTACCACCCACAGACAAATGGTCAGACTTAGAAGACCAACCAAACGCTTGAGCAATATCTTCACTGCTTCTGCTCATTTTCACAAGATGACTGGGTCTCTCTACTACCATTGGCTGAATTTGCCTTCAACAATACCGTTCATTCAGCCACCAAGCAGTCTCCATTCCTGGCTAACTACGGCTTTCGCCCAACGTTCATGCCTATTTGCAACCTTGAAAGCGCGGTGCCCGCAGTACAGGAAACAACTACATTTTTGGAGGAGAACAACAAACGTCTAGGAAACCTTGACCCAGACTCAGGAACACAAAAAGGACATTTTTGACAAGGGGAGATGGGGAGAGTTGGATCTACAACCTGGAGAACAAGTCTGGCTCGCCACGAAGAACCTGAAGCTAGCCTGCCCATCAAGAAAATTGGGACCCAGGTTTATTGGACCTTTTCGGGTGAGGAAGAAGATTAATAGGGTGGCCTACGAGCTGGAACTTCCACCCTCTCTGCGTGTTCCCCCAGTTTTCTATGTGTCCTTATTGAAATCCATGGTCCAAGATCCCTTTCCTGGGTGGAAGACAGGCCCGCCAGGTCCAATTATGATAGACGGCGAAGAGGAGTTTGAGGTGGAGTCCATCCTGGACTGCAGGAAGAGGGGTAGCGGCATCCAGTATCTTGTAAAGGAGATGGGCTACAGCCCTGAAGAGAGCTCCTGAGAGCCCAAAGCCAATATCTATGCAGAAGAGTGAATCCAGTTCTGAGATAACAATCCCGCTAAAATTGCCCATCTGGACATCCATGGGGCTGCCCCTTGGGGGGGAGGGGCAATGTCAGGAATCTGCATTGAGGAACTCACCTGGAATACCAATCCTCCTGTGCAGGCGCACATGGCAGGTGTGTGCACGGGTGCGCACGGGAACGCAGCAGGCGCGCGGGCACGTGCGATGCGTCATTGGCTCCAGGACAAGCCATTTAAACCGGACAGCACCATGGAACCGGTGCTGTCCATTCTACAGCGTTTAGTGTACCTGAGCTTCTGGATTATCTGTTCCTGTGACCCGACTTGTTTTGACCCTGCTTGATCTCTGCCTGCACCGACCTCAGCTTTCCACAACCATTCTCCTGCCTGCTCCTTTGTACCTCTGTTGCCAGCCTGTTAACGAACTCTGCCTGTACCCGACTATTCTCCTGCCTGCTCCTCCTGTACTGCACCGCCCGCCTGTTGCTGACCCAGCCTGTACCACCATTCTACAACCAGCACGAGACCGGCGGAACCACTTCAGTTGTCACCGGTGACCAGCTCAACCCTCGTGCCATCCTCACCACCTGTCTGCTCTACCAGGGGTTCTTGAATCAGGGTTGCAAGAGAGGCTACCCCTGCATAAGTCAGACTCCACCACCAGGCACACTGTGGCAGGATAAAAAACTTACAATCAAGACTAGATTACTTTATTTATATATTCTTATATATCTGTCCCCACAATTCACAGTGAAGCGTGAATACATGAATGCCCAGTGCCCGATGCTATTTTAAAGGACTTATAACAGTGGTGTCCTAGAGTCTATAGCACATATTGTACTGGAACTGTCTGTTTCTGCATTTTTAGACCCTGTGGAATAACTGACTATTTTTGTACATCTTCTCATAAATCAGTCTGCAGTCTGTATTGCTGCAATAGTTGGTTCCCACTGGACAGAATATTTACAGTAAGGCAAGTAATGATCTAAAAAACAAATGGAGGCAGACTGACAGGGCGCCTGACAGCACAGCCTGGACACTTGACAGGTGCTGTCTGCCAAACCAAACAATGCTAACCAGCTATCTGCCATGATCCAAAAATATTTTCCGCTTACTTGGCATAGCCTCTAGGAGTTAAGATAGAATGCACAATAAAACTAGTTAGAATGTTGAACCAATGAGGTGTTGTAACTGTGTTAGGCATCATGTGAAAGCCATCCAGCTTGATATCTTCAGCTTTGTATATGCTGCAGATTCTGTATCTGCAAAAAATATGTGTGTGTGTTTTGCTGGATCCTATCATGCTATTCGCTCTAGTTATTTATTTGTTCTTTGGATGTATTGTGCCAAAGATTGCAAATGTGGAAAAAGAATATCAATTATCTGGTAAATCATTGTCTACAGATAAATACAAGAAGAAATCCAACCAAGAATAAAAAATAGCCCCTGATTCATCGCCAGCTCCAGCCAAGCTGGCCGGGAACACCTCCTATCTTCTCTATGTGCAGGATTTAGATAGTGTACGCACACACCTGTAATAGGGAGAGGCTTCACCATTTTAGGTCACTCATATTCTCCTGGCCTGAGGCCCACCACCAGAAATTAGTAATGTCCACACATTCAGCCTTTTTTTGTGTCTGTGGCAGAAACATCGCATTACAGTTTCAGTAACATAACCTTCACCTCCATCACTTCAGGGACAGCAACATTGATTTCACCAAATTGTTTGCTCCCTGAAGGTGGGTTCTCCAATTGAGTTTGTACAGGCCTATCCAGAAGGATCCTCTTCCTCAGGCTATGGGCTTCCATATTGCTATACCATAGGTAGCCTTTTCTCATCACCCAATGCACCAGTCTCTTCCTGCTCTAGGATATATAGGGCTGAACAACTCCACCCACCATACCCACCCAGGGGAGAGGCCTCACTAAAAGGTGTACTAACCCCAACTTTTAAATTAAAAAACAAAACAAAACACGTCTTGCTGCAATACTTGGCTTTATTTCGGAGTCATTGCCCGCAGTACTTCCTTTCTGACAAAAGATTCTCTTAGTGTTCCTGGTTGAACAATGAGTAGCATCATTCAACAAATTTTCTCTGGGCTACTTAGGAATGGACAGTGAAACAGACAGGGGCGTAACGATAGGGGTTGCAGGGGTTGCAATTGCAACCGGGCCCCATGGTCCAGGGGGCCCATGTGCCTCCCTTGTACACCGGAATAGGAGGGATGGCAGGGGTGGCATTTAGAGGACCCAATCTCCTCCATTTCCCTCTATCCAGTTTACTTGTCTTCTGCTGTTCCCAGGGCCCCTGTGTGCTTCCCTGGTCCCCCTGGGGCCTGCTGCAGAACTTGTGAAAGGGCCCCACAGCAGTACCGTAATAAAGGGACCCACGATAGGAGTAAAGGGCCCCAGGATCAGTGGGAAGAGGGAAGGGCCCTGGCCAGGGGTCAGGGGGCCCTTCATAATTTCTTGCACCGGGGCCCTGAAGGTTCTAGTTACGCCTCTGGAAACAGAAGCAGCACAGAGATGAGATAATCTCTCCATCACTCTGCTTTATCCCCTATTACCATGTTTCTTATAGACATTTGAAGTGATTGGCTCCTTCTGGTGTTTTTTCTTCTCTCACTTGCTTTGCTGTACAGTAGGAGCTAGTTGAAATAATTTGTGTCTTTTACATCTGCACTCTGCACCTACCTCACCCCTGCACTCTGCACCTACCTTACCCTGCACTCTGCACCTATTTCACCCCTTGCACTCTGCACCTACCTCACCCTGCACTCTGTACCTACCTCACCCCCGTATTCTGCACTTACCTCACCCTGCACCTACCTCACCCCTGCATTCTGCACCTAGTGCACCCCTGCACTCTGCATATAATGCACCCCTGCACATAGCACACCCCTGAACCCTGCACTCTGTACATAGCGCACCCTTAAACCCTGCACTCTGTACATAGTGCACCCATGAACCCTGCACTCTGTACATAGCGCACCCATGAATCCTGCATTCTGTACATAGTGCACCCCTCACCTCTGCATGTAGCGCACCTTTCAACTCTGCACTCCTTATGTAGTGCACTCCTCAACCCTGCACTCTGTACATAGCACACACCTCAATGCTAGTGCAGTTTGGCCACACCTGCAATTTGATGCAGAGGTTATGATGTGCAGTAACCTCTAGCAACCAATCGGTGAGCAATAATAATGTACAGTAACCTCTAGCAACCAATAAGCAAGCAGAAATTATGTTCTGTAACCTCTAGCAACTAATCAGTGAGTGGTAATAATGTGCTGTAACCTTTGGCAGCCAATTGCAACCCCTGCCTGATCTGCTGCAGTAAACAAATTTTGAGGCCAGCTGGGGGGGGGGGCAAGAAAACCTTTGCCCAGGGCCCAATCAGTATTAAAGACAGCCCTGAATATGACTGCTGCGACCTCACCCTTTTATAGTCATAGGGTTTACCTAACAGCCCTCTTATTGGCCCTTCTATGCTATATGATCTAAGTTCAAAGGGCAGACAATGCATTATGGTAAAGGCATAAAGAAGGCAATTATCAGATGCCTGTATTTGGCCCATGTATCCCAGTGCTTAGCCCATGTAGAGCAACAGATTTGCTTTAAGGTCCCCTTCCCCAGAAGAACATACTCATGTTTCCTGCATTAAAGTGAACCCAGAGCTTTAACCCAAATATTTAGGTAACCAGACCATGTATGTACAGTCTGTATGACACTGCTTTATGTGGTCATATCACCAATCAATATGTCTCCCACAGAAACCGAAAGTTCTTTAAGGATCTCAGTCAGTGGGACTGAGTTACCTCTATGTTTAGTCAAACATGGAAAAGACCAGGCTTGGTAAAGACTAGGTCTTCATGGCTTTATTGTTGCATATCTGTATGCATACATCTATATTTTACCTGCTTACCAGAACTGTTTACATTTGTTTATATGTTAGTTTACAATGTATGCATTTGAGGCCTGTTTGTTACATTAGTCACATCTTTTCTAATGAACAGAAATACTTTGTCATCATTTTCCATTAGTCTCCAGTACATCAGTAGTAAATAATATCTCATCGACCTTTTCATGGGAAATGAACTCCAGCCAAAGTCAACATCACTGATGCCCATGGCATTGAATTGCTGTGTTTCTGCAAAAGACCAACATTTCACAGAAGTTGTTCTTGTTATAGCTGCAGCAATACAGTTATATATCTTGGGGGAGAAAAATGGTGAAAATAAAAATGCTCTTCCGATTAATTTAATTCTCTGTGCTGTTTTATATAATGGTAAATAGTAAATGTATGACTAGACAGTATAGCAAGGGTATTGAATTAAAATTCACGGAGTTCCAGTCACTAAAACTTTCTTCCAGTAGAGGTCCAAATCACATGTTTGATTCTTAATGGCACCTTGAAGCATCGGCAAACACTGTACATTTTTGTGAGCGCCAGAGCAGCTTGGGGCAGCACTGTGTAAAAAAAGGCACATCAGTCTAGAGCTGACATCGGAGTTAGGACAGCTCTGCATGGACGACGGGAGGCAGAAGACTGACATCAGCAGCTTGACAGCACCACATGGACCACGGGAGGCAGGAGGCTGACATTGGAAGCATGACGGGGGAGGATGACAAAGGAAGCAGGACAGCTTCAGAAGAAGGGCGAGAGCTGCACAACTTTTCCTGGTAACCAGCTTGTGACATGCAACCAATCACCTGCCTGTTAATTTGGCAGCTCCGGTCCTCCATCCAGAGCTGTACTGCCTTTACTGTCCTCCTACAGCCGCCCTTCCTGAGCTGTCCTGCCTCCGATGTCAGCTTGCTGAGAATGACAGCAGTGAGGGCAGCTGAGCGGGCTCCTATATGTCAGGACCGTGGCCGGTCCAGATAGAACAGTGACTCAGTCCGGATGCGTACTGTGGTCTGCCATTTAGTGATGTCTGCAGTATAGTTTAGTTATTGGAGATCCTTTCTAGGTGAGTTTAAAGAGTAGCTCCAGGCTCCTTCATAAAAAATTAAATGTCAGCAGCTACAAATACTGACTTTTAATATTAGGACACTTACCTGTCCAGGCTAACAAGATGATTATTCAGTTGGGTGCTGGGAGCTCTTTGGGTGCTGGCACAGCCATCTTTACTAAGGGGAAACTGGCAGTGAAGCTTTGCGACTTCACAGCTGTTTCCTACTGAGCATGCATGAAACACGCTGAGCTTTGTGAATGGGACACAGTAGTCTGGGACCTGTGAAGTCCCAGAAGGCTGTGAGGGAAGGAGGAGGGGGCTGAACTTCCAGTTTAGTTTGCCACAGCAAACTGAGCCTGGATGGGAGCAGGTACCTGTCAAAACTAGGTACCCACTCCCCCCTCCCCCCAAAAGGTGCCAAATATGGCAGCGGAGGGAGGGGAGGAGGCAGACAAGTGGAGCTTCTAATTTTGGGTGGAGCTCCGTTTAAAAGCTAAACTCAAGGCAAACAGTTCAATACACAAATGGCATACAAATATGGGAGTTGTTTTACCTGCCAAATGATTTATATTTCTCAATCCAGTCTTCAGATTTACACAGCCTCATTACACAGCACTGCCAGGTTGATGACTCTACCTACAGGTAAGCCATTATAGACCTTCCGACCTGCACCTTGTGTTTTTCAACTGCATAAGATGTCCATTAGTCATGTAGTTTTGTGGTGTCATTTGCAGTCCTGTACACACAGCCTAAAGTAGAGTAAATCTTCACATTCCGGTGTCAGAAGTTTGTGCATGTATTCAAACATTGGGCATGCGGCATGGTACTGCACAGGTTAATGCATGACTTCCGTCTGAGAACTGACACTTTCTGTGAAGAAACTACACATCCCATAATCCCTGGATTTCGTATTCTAGTTTTCTACTGGCAAAAGCTAGTAATTCTGACACACATACTGTACAAGTGGGCAGAGAGATTAACAGATAATTTTTTCACCACGTTAGCACCCCCACATTTGATATGCAAGAAGAGGAAACGGCAAGGCATGCACTAGGTGCTATGTGAACAAGAACAAGTTGGCTGTACCTTTAGTATATAGGGACAAGCTAGGTGAGTGAATACATGGACGAAGGGGAAATAATCAGCCATGTCACAAAAAACTGCAGCAACACAGGGAATATCACTATATTCATTCCTAATAAAACAACAAAACATTTAAACTGTATAATTCCTTTAAGGCATATAGTGGGATTGCCTGATGCATTCTTCACCTGCATCACACACTTTTAGATCCATCTTTGTCCCTCTAGACCAGCCTTTTTCAAACAGGGTGCCCAGACACCCTGGGATGCCTTCAGGTGTCTTCAGGGATGCCTTGTCAAAATGCCTAAAAATTGCCTAAAGTTTGTATACAAGCCTGTGGATGGATCAAGCCTGTCTTTTATTTACACTAAGCCATAGGTTTTCATTGTGCACCATTACAACCTTCTACCCACTGGTGTCCTCAAAAAACCAATGTTGTTGATTGGTAAGGAGGACATCAGGAACCTGCACAGCAACCTTGTTTGCCCTCCCCTGCCTTTCTTCGTCACCCATCCGTACAGTGCATACTCTGAGCTGTATGAGAGAGATGCTTTCAGCTCAGAGTCCTGCTGAGGAGGCACCGATAGGCAGCACTGATGAGCACTGAGAGGCGGCATTTATAAGCACTGATAGGTGGCACTGATGCACGCTGATAGGCTGCACTGATAGGCGACATTGATGAGCACTGATAGACAGCACTGATAGGCGGCACTGATAGGCAGCATTGATGAGCACTGATAGGCAGTGCTAATGGGCACTGATAGGCGGCATTGATGAGCATTAATAGGTAGCATTGATAGGCGGCACTGATGAGCACTGATAGGCGGCACTGATTGGCACTGATAGGTGGCATTGATGAGCACTGATAGGTGGCACTGGTGGGCACTGATAGGCAGCATTGATAAGCACTGATAGGTGGCACTGATACACAGCACTGATACACGGTGTGACGAACGCGGGTATCAGATCATTGCCCTCCTCAATAACCGGTGACAGAGGATCCCCCCATCTCACACCACGCTTGTCACTAACGTAACAATACCACTCTCAGCTGCTTCCAGCACAAAGATTTTCCAGCTTGCGGGACCACCATCTAAGTGCCAGCCGCCTGAGAGCGATTGTTACCGGGTAATTCAAGCAATTAACCCTTTCACTACCACCACTGACCGTTGATTTTACGGAAGAGTTATCGCTTCCACCAATTAGCAACATTAATTATAATTTCAGAATAATCACCTGTAACACGCTGTCACCACAGACAGGGATAGCCAGATGATTTATCCTAAAACAGTAACGCTCTTCAAAGGAACAGGTTCGTAATAGTTTGCATTAAAGTAGTTGTTAACTCATGACAACCACTTTAAACTACAGGTAAGCCTACAATAAGGCTTACCTGTAGGTCCCGGAAATATCTCCTAAACATGTACGGTATATTCCCTGTATCAGCATGTGCCAACGTCATCAGCACATGTGCACTGAAGAATCGGCAAATGGATAACCCAGGGTGCCGTTTCTTTTGTTGACGTGCCGTAAAGTGCGGTTCCGCCAATCCCAGCGCTGGAGCCTACACTGTGATTGGACGGAGCCACAGACCCGGAAGAAGCATGTCGCCGGTCACAGCGGTGTGCCGAGACCACTGCAACAGCTTTGTTCCTAGGTAAGTATTTCACAATGAGCTAGTATGCGCTGCATACTAACTCCTTATGACTTTGCAGGCTTTTTTTGGGGGGGGGTGGGGGTGACTTTACAACCACTTTAGTGCAGATAAAATATTTACACAAAAATGGTGTTACAAAGCAATTGGAGAGATAATATACAGATATATAAAGAGATAAGACAGAATGGAAGGGGGAGAATGATACTTGCAGTTAAATGTCTGTGATTGATCAGAGATTGGTCAATGAGTCTACAGGTTCTCAGATGGTTGTTCTTTGATGGTAAGGTGAGAACTGAGCACTGTCCAGTCTATTCTCTTTTTCTCTGGGAGCCAAGGGGTGGGGCCATATGCCCCTGACCACTCCATGAGTAAGGAGGGCCCGTGGGCTGTCCGGGGCAGACCATGGAATAACAACCTATGCAATATGCTGTATCAAAATCATATCTCGGGGTATGATCACTGTGCAGGCCCAACATTAAGGAATTCGAGCTCAGCATGAAAGTTGCATTTAAATAAGTCCAAACACAACAGAGTTGTCACTTTCTATTACCCTGGGGAGAGGAGAAACTATCAGTTGTTCCCTGTATGATCGGATTTATCGACGTTAGGATTAGTTTTGTTTGGAATGAATTTCCACATTCAAATATATACTTTTTATTAAGATGACACGTTCCTATCTGGAGTTATGAAATATGGGTACATTTCTACCTATAAAATTGATTAAGGGTCTCTGGGAAGGTCACAGCTGTCTGAGGGGGTTTTACAACCCTCATCTCCAGGCATCCTCATTATTAAAGCTGAAGCCATCATGGCATACTTTTGACAAAATGGTTGCAAGTTTTCTTGTGTCCCGCATGTGATATCATTACGGAGCTGATAATCAGCGATTATCAGTGTAAACAATGTACTGCCAGTCTTGCCAGTTAATGGCTCTCCTTTCCTCACACAGACACAGCGTGGGAGGAAAGGACTGACGATAACCGACAAGTCTGTTCACATGTGATCAGCTGATCACATGGTAAATGGCCGCTGTGATTGACCCTTTATTGTGATCTGTGATCAGCTATGTCAGAAGGACAGCCCAGGTTTGGATGGAGGGGGGCCCTTAATGGTTTCTTGCACCGTACCCTGAAGGTTATAGTTACGCCTCTGAGCATTGAGCTCACATTAGTTGAGTAAGGGAGAGAAACTGAGGGAGAAGAGAAACACTGGAATACTAGTCAGTACCAGTGTGTAAAGGTGTACTTACTTTTCAAGAAAAAACCATTATGTACTACTGTTCATTTAGTATATTACATTTTAGAATGGGGTACCTCAAGATTGTGCATAATTTTAAAGGGCGCCTTGGCTGAAAAAAGTTCAGAAACACTGCTGTAGACATCAAAAACTGGAAATTTCTACAGGACTTTGTTTGCACACACTTGCAAATACATGCATAAGCTACATAGCCCCGTCAAGGTACCCCATTATTTTCTGTAGTCCAAACTCCTGGAGGGAGCCCACCCCTCCTTAAAGGCACAGGGGCACACTGGACACCCAGCATATAGCACCTGTATAGTACAAGCTCATATAGCTGCAGATAGGAACTGTATAGTTATTAGGCCTAATGTACACGGGACGCTTTTTCAGCCACCCCTGAACAATTTTTTTGACAGCTAGAAAGCCACGTTTATAACGGCCATTTAGCCGCGTTTTACATGCCACGTTTAGCGGCGTTTTGCCGCATTCACGTCTAGAAGCTTTTTTTCCTTTTTTAAAATGACAAACGCCTCTAAACGAAATGCTGCTAAATGCGACTTAGGCATTTAGGCGCATTTACAAGCTGTTACAGGCATTTGGCATTTCAAATGCCTCTGAACTTCCATCTGAATGCATTTTTTTGCTTTCCAAAAAAAGCATCTAAACTCAACTGCCTAGAAAGGACCTTAAACGACCCTGTGTATATGCACTGATAAGATAACATTAGATGAGTTCAGGGGCAGCTGGAAAAAATGCCCAAATGCCTCTAAACGTCCGTTTAGAAGCAGCAGTGTGCATGAGGCCTAAGGAAGTTCAATAATGTGGTCATAGCTGATGTACCTGCACATGTCTGTAATCTACCTCTGCCCTTCAGAGATATGGGGGAATAGGAACACATAAACACATTAGATTCAGGTGTCCTTGTTCAATACTTCAAATGAACCTGTGTCCAGTCTATGCACATTACAGTATTGACATTTTCAAAGCAGTAAGCGTACATTAAAACAAGCCACATCACTGTAGCTGTAGGAGTCAGGAGCCAATCTTCAAAGCTGACACTTGTGGTCAGGGGGCAGTAAAAACAGGCAGTTGAGCTGCGGTTTTATTGCCTCCATCCCCCAGGACAGCGGCCTGACAGAGTTGTACACTTAATGTGGATTTGATTTTTGCAGCAAAAATTATACCCCCTCCCCCCCCGGATGGTGACACATTCTCTCCCTTTAATAATCTAATAAGGGACCTAAAGCAGCATTTTTCAACCAAGGTGCTTCATTTGTTTTCAGGTGTGCCTTGGAAAAATGATTAAAAATTGCCCAAAAATTGTGTACAAGGCAGCGGATGAATCAAGCTTTTTATTTACACAAAGCCATAGGTTTTCATTGTGCACCATTACAACCTTCTAGCCACTGGTGTCCTAAAAAAAACGTTATTGGTTGATAAGGAAAATGTTTGGTCCCTTCACAGCATCAGGCACCCTGCATGTAGATTATGTGCCGGGTATGGACGGGCTGCAAAAGAAAGCTCTATTTGTGGGAAAAAAAGACGAAAATTTTGTTTGGGTACAACGTCGCACGACCGCACACTTGTCAGTTAAAGTGCTGCAGTGCAGAATTGCAAAAAGTGCTCTGGTCCTAATGTGGGAAATCCTTCCAGGGCTGAAGTGGTTAAGGACAAACAGGGCCACCAATAGGAATGTACAGGTTGTACACCCGTACCCGGCTTGGGTTCAGTCAGGTCAGTAGGTGGGCATTTCTATTCACTCCTTCCCCCTTTCTTGGCTGGCAGCTTCCCTTCATCACATGAGCTCCTCATGATTAAACTCCGAGGGTGGAGTGAAACACTCTGCGGGCATGCCCTGATAGAAGTCCAGGCTGAGACTGCCATTCATTCCCATGCCAGTGGGTCTGCATTGATGTGCAGCTCCATGGGATTCATCCTTTACCCATCACATGAGCTGTCATGTTTGAGCGGCATCGATAGTGGGCGTGTCACCATTTCAGGCTGAGAGGAGAGTTGGTGGCACACAGAACCACTTGAGTGAGATGACGGTGTGAGCAAAGGATTCCCCGCGATAGAGAGTAAGGAGGAGCAGAATATAACATAACCACCCTGCTGTGTATGAGCTTCTGAGAGCCGAATTCCATACACACAGTGCTGTGTCTCACAATCAAATATCAATGAGGTGGTGGTACTGCCAGGGTGGGAAAATAGGGGAGGGGGTTGGGCTCCACCCCACCCTGTCAGGTGGACCTTACAAGGCCCCGTGATATCTAAATGCAACCTGGTGAGAAATAATATGTAAGTTTAGTAGGCCAACAAATAATTTGCCTGATACATTTTGCAATGTCAATTTTAACAGTTAACATTTACACAGGTTTTGGTTGTTTGCTGATGTCTGATGTTTGCTACTAATTGATTTTCAAGGAAGTATACAATCTCTTGCCATTATTTTTATTAAACTGTGAAAGTATTGAACAAAATGTCTGTTAAAATTAATAGCTAAAGCCTCGTACTCGCGGTTCGATTGTCGTATGACCACGCTTCTGATTTTTGTCAAAAGCGCGTGTCCATGATTTTGTAAAGCGTACTGACTATACGAAAATTGCCGTTCGACAAAGGCGAATGTAGTGACGTACTAGGAGAGTTTAAAGAGGAAGTTCATTTTTGGTGCGTCACCCTTTGGGCCGCTTCTGCTAATTTCACTGTTAAAAAGACATGAAAAAGATGATAATGTGCACTGCATTTTGGAATTTCAATTGCCACTTCACAAATGTTAATTGTGAATTACGATCGCCAGTTTACACGACCGAACACTTCCGTGTTTGTACTTTCGACTTTTGTGTGTCGATTTCTGTTCACACAATCCGAAAATCGGACGTGGCGTTGTTGACAGACAAAAATTTACTAGTCTGCACATCCATCTTTTGTCTGACGAAAAAAGTAAATCGGCTGTCGAAAGGAGCATACTAATGGTAAGAATTTTGGACGACAGCCTGTTGATCCACAATTCCCGTTCAAATTTTGGATCGTGTGTACAGGCCTTTATTTAATAGACAACTCCAGAAAACTATGGTTTTTGGAAGTGGTGGGTTTAAGAAAATCCTGGGTCCTCTTTATGTCTATGGTCCAGTACTAATGCTATATGAATGTTCCATTGCTTCCAATTTTTCCATCGGTCCTCTGCCTGTACATATCAAAAATGGGCAGTATAGATGCTGCCCCACAGTTCCATCAACATTAGCATCTGGGATATAGGTCAAAAAATAATAATAAATGTTTATGGACATCAGTATGGAATATATTGGATCCCTCCACCAAAAAATACTGACAACGTTGTCAAGACAAATACAAAGAATTGAAAAACCACATGTCCGGACGCCAAACAAACCTCACATACATAACCATATATACCCATAGTATTCAGGGTGAGTTAATCATGAAGTGAAAATAAGTGTGGACTGAAATCATCCAAACTGAATGTGAAGCCACGTACACACGGTTCGACGGTCGTACCACCGAATGGACCAAATCGTATGTTGGATCATGTAACTCGTGTACTGACATGCACTAAACGATCATACGACCAAGCCAAACGTAGTGACGTGTTATGAACGTATAAAGAGAAATTTCAGGTGCATGTAATTAGCGTCCGGCCGTTCCTGACTTCTGAGCATGCGTGTTTTGCACAATACAACTTGTTGGACCTACTTCTCTGAACACACGGTACAATGGTCGTATGACAGCTTGTTGGTACTACCAAAGTTTTATAGTTTGCTCATACAACTTCTGTTGTATGACCGTCGTACGTAGGCTGTTTTATTCACGCATACTAACAGTCGGATGAGCATACGAGCGGTCGTACGACTGTTTGCATACGACCGTCAAACCGTGTGTACGAGGCTTAAGGTATTCAATGAAAATCGAATTGGCAACAGAACCCAGCTATGGGCTAGCAAATCTATATGGTGGAGGACTGGAAGCCAACAGGGAAGGAGGTGTACACTGTCCAAAACTTCAAGTAAGTATGCCCAGGACTCGAAGTGTTGGGGAAATCACAGAGCGGAACTTTTCTCTGCCTGTACATGTTTGATAAGCAAGAGTATGGGGTATTTTGACACATACCTGTACATAGACTGAACACCATTGTTTTTAGGATAAAGGATGTGCTTCTTGTTGAACTGGTTCGTTTAGCCAACTCCTCGTACCCTTCTTCACAAGTTCACTGTTTTCTAGGTTTTCATTTACATTTTTGCACAAACTATTTAAAAAAAATCTCTTGTCACATTGAGTTCTGTCATTTTTTATGTATATACAGTAAGTCTAATTCTATACAAATCTAATTTTCTAAAACAATGCGTGAATAAGCCTTGTCTGATGATGCAGAGGAAAATGTTTGCTTTGTGCACCGTTCCTAGTATTGCATTAAAAGCATCACCTGTATAAATGAAATGAAAGAAGCCTTTTCTACACCTGTCTAATCCTGAGCAAGTGTGAAGATATGCTCAAGTGAACTTGGATACAGGTTTCTTTGAAGTGGTCAATCACTCATTAGCTTTTGAACATCTTTTCTCAGGAATCCTAGACCAAAGTACACCCACGGATGTTTTCAATGGGTGCTGCACCCACTGGTGCTGGCATGCATCAGTTATGTTTCGCAGTACAGCTGTAATAAAGCGATTGTTTGGCCTACTATAGTACTTTGATATGAATATACCTACTGTGTGAGAGGTGGCACAAAGGAAGGAAATTTTGTGTTTGTGTTTCCGTGAGACCATTGATGCAAGGATGATTACAGCAGTTAGGGTACTGCTAATGAATGGTTTTCTGTGTATACATGTGATCACATTGATTGCAAATCATCCATTTTTGTTTTTACAAAGACCTATTATGTGAGAGCGATGTATTTCATATTAATGAGTACAAACTGTATTATTCTCATGTCATGAGTTGGATCGTCTTCATCTGTCATCTGATTATGAGATAAAAAAGTGTATTTGCATGTATTTATCTTATATAGTTACAAGGGTTAAAAGTACAAGTGGATGTTGCAGGATTTGAACGAGTTTAATAAATAGACATGCACTACAATCTGCACAAAATTTGTATTTATAGTCTTATACAATATACTATACTATACAAAGCTAAGTCTGGTATATGGTGGCCATGTGTAATGGTCACCTTGCTGTATGTTTGTAGGTGAACCTGTTTATCACAATAGATTTTTTATACAGTGCCTTTTTATTAGCTAACCCCGTCCCTTCTGATCTGGGATTCTATAGCTAGTTTTAGCTGTGGGCTAAATAACCAGCATAGGCTAAAGCCGTTAGGCATCTTAGGGCCCATTATGTAGTTGGAGGTCCAGTTGCATGGCAGATTAAAAGTTACTAGGGACTAAGATGCAGAGTAGATAGGCCGACTCTGAGTTCCAGTGTCACACCACAGTTTCTGCTGATGAGAAACTGAGTTCCAGGCTGGTTGGACAATGAGTGGAGGCTCTCCCAATCATTGTTGATCTTGTCTTTAGGTTTTTGGTATCAAGACGAAGGTACAGGTTTTGACCTAATTTATATAGTTCCAAATATCAGTTAAGCAGTTGGTGGTGAAGGTGATATGAAAAAGAAATATGTGGTAAATTGTATATAGAAGATAGATGTGGAGCATGGGTTGAAGAAATTTGGGACTATACTATAAACACTGGATATTTTTTTTATTGCTTTACTTACTTTTTTTTTCACATTGAATGTGTAAAAATACATTATACAGAGCTGGATCTGACTTTGATAAGATTGTCCTCAGGAGCACCTGCAACTGAACTTTGCCACAAAATTCATCTGGAGGCACATTTACTATTAACTATATATACCTGGGTATATATGAACAATTCCACCTGGACTCCTGTTGAGCCCTTTGCTGATATTATCTGTTTGTACAGTGGATGTATGTACTATTATGTATTGTTCCACACTGTCCTGTGCTGTCCTGCACTGTCTTGTGTGTCTTTCTGCACTGTTTGCACCAGTTGCACACATGCACTTTATGTGGTGAGGACCTTTCTACTGGTTCTGTGCTTCTGTCTGTCTCTGTGACCTTTTTTTTAGGATGTTATATGTAGCACCTGGGTTCTGGAGGAACGTTGTTTCATTTACACTATGTACTGCATCGGCTATATATGGTTGAAATGACAATAAAAGCTTCTTGACTCTTGACTCTTTTTACTAATATCTTATTTTAGAAAGCCCTTATTATTTCCATACTGGTGTTCATCTATATACTCAGATTTACTGTTATATGCTGGTTGAAGTAGTTTCTCTGCTTTCAATTACTCAGAATATATTACTAGTTAAATTCCAAGGAAGGAAATCTCCTCTATTCACAGAGGCCCTATCCTGGGTGGAGGCACTGCCAACTTTAATATCAAACCCACTCTTCAACTTAGCAAAGGTTCTGGTTCTCTAATTTACCTTTGCGCAGTGACTGGTTTGGGGAGGGCCATTTCTCATAACCCCCCTCCAAAAAGAGGGATACAGCAACAAAGATGGCACCTGTGACAAATCATATATTGGACCACAACATGTTTCAGGCACCTTTTTTTCAGAAACCAAAGTAAAACATGATGTTTTACAATACATGATTTTCCACAAATGCTGTCTGTACCTTTATTGGAATACATATGGCTGGTATGGCTTACAGTATTTCAAAACATGGGTCTGAAGAGACCTCTGACAAGTGGCTATGAGAAAATCTGTTCAATATGGTAAAAATTCAACATATCTTGTTTAAAATTCAGCAAACCCTAAATTAGCAGTGAATCCCACTGAATTATGCAGGAGTCAAATCAAGTTAGTAGGTTATGGCCATTTTTTGGGCTAATATCAAACCACTGTTAGAAAAAGACATGGCAATCTGGGCTCTGCCATGAGGGAAATTTACCTTGTTTTTAAATTGTTTACAGTATTTCTTATTTTTGCTCACTTCCGTTTGTAACCATATAAAACATAGAACAATATCTTGACAATTGCACATTGCAGTGGATAAATACATAGGATATACATGTCATTTTGCAGTATAATATTACAACAATAAACATAGTAAGAAGTATGTTCACACTAAGGTTCTCATTGGCAGAGACAGGCCAATCTCAACAGATGTTTAAAAATGTCCATGGTAGTAATACTCTGACGTGTGTGTAGTCAAGGCAGGGTAAAAGTTTTAAAAAAGAAAAAAATCAGATCACAGTCATTAGAAGATAAAGGGGGTAGAGGTAGGATGGAGTTAGGTGAGGTAGGATGTGTTGATAGGGAGCTATCTAGGACCCTTACATTGAGGAGAAAGTAAAGCAGAGGCAGAGGAGCTGACAAGACGGAACTTTTACTGTAGGGTTGGCTAGAGAGGAGAACAAAGGGATGAGCAGATAATCCCCATGTCCATTATGGGGGGAAGGAAGTGATGTTTAAAGTGGTAGTAAACCCTCCTATCATTTTCAGCCAAGGAAGCTGCCATCTTGGCCTCTGTTTAATCTACAACTGCTATAATGCTGCACATGTGATCAGCTATGACACCAGCCATTGGATGGTTTGACAGTATGGTTTAGAGCACAACCAATGGGAGTGTTACATTTCCGGCACATGCCGGAAATGTGACTGGTTTTTAACCTGTTAAATGCATGGGTTTACTACCGCTTTAAATACAACTGAGCAAAAGGGATTTTCCTTCTCCTGACAAGGTGAATTCATTTCAGTAACACCATGTTTGGTGATATATTTTGTTTTTGTCTTGAGAGGATAAGTTGAGGTCTTCCATCCTGATTTCCGCCACTTTATTAGGTAACAGGATTTTTGGTAGGAGAGTAGGGTGATACAGGTCTTAGCTGTGTTCATGAGGTTCATGAGGTGACTGATGATTGTTCTACAGTAGGACCTGAGGGGAATATTAGAGCTATGTAGGAGAAAGAAAGTGGAGTCATTTGGGATTATGTGATCAGTGACATTTAAAAAAAAAATAGTATACAGCAGGGAGAGTGTTTTTCTGTTGTGAGGGCAACATTGAAAAGCCACAAATATCTTGAATATATGCTTTTGAGAAGCCTTAAACACTGTACAGGTTATTACGGAACAATACAATTTTCACATACAGTCTCAGCTTTAGCATAAACTGGCAGTGCATATTTGACTTTGGAATTGATTTTTCACTCTTACAATTAGTTTGGATTACATACAGCAGCTGTACCCCAATATGATTCATTGCAGTTTGACAAATGCATGTTTCAGGTAGTTTATTAGGGAAAAAAGAAAAAACAAGGGCCAGGGATAAATCCAAGGCAAATACCAAGCTCTACTTACCGGCCAGCTGCGACTAACCAAATAAACCTGTCTAACAGTATGCGTTTAAAAATAGGGGTTTAGCTGCACAAATTTGCAAATACACGCGTAAGCTTCAGGCCCCGCCAAGGCACCCTGTGATCTGTAGTCCTATCTCTGACTTGTGAGAGACTCCACAGTGGAAGCACATGCATTCTAATAAGATAGGTGAAGGCAGATGGTCTGGAGGGGGCCCCACCCCTCCTTAAAGGTTCAGGGGTACATTGAACACCCAGCATTTAGCACAGTGGCTGCAAAGATGTCAATGCGTTGCCTGACCAAAAATCAAACATACCAAACAATGACCACTGCCTACACAGGTGTAGGCAGTGGTCATTGTTTGGTAAGTTTATTAGGGAAACATACTTTTTCATCAAGTTAAATACAGGGTGGGCCATTTATATGGATACACCTTAATAAAATGGGAATGGTTGGTGATATTAACTTCCTGTTTGTGGCACATTAGTATATGTGAGGGGGGAAACTTTTCAAGATGGGTGGTGACCATGGCGAGATATGCAACACCTGAAACTACGGATACTGGAAGCCTGTGCTAGCATTTCTCCTGCGGTGTTGCTATCAGTGTGTGAAGAGTGGGAGAAGAGGGTTGCATTGATAATCCAACACAATGGGCAGCACATTGAACACATTTTATAAGTGGTCATAAACTTGTAAATAACTCATGAAATAATAAAGTTACGTTAAAACCAAGCACACCATTGTTTTTCTTGTGAAATTCCCAATAAGTTTGATGTGTCACATGACCCTCATCCTATTGAAAAAACAAAAGTTGGATTCAAAATGGCTGACTTCAAAATGGCCGCCATGGTCACCACCCATCTTGAAAAGTTTCCCCCCTCACATATACTAATGTGCCACAAACAGGAAGTTAATATCACCAACCATTCCCATTTTATTAAGGTGTATCCATATAAATGGCCCACCCTGTAGATCTGATTTGACTGACAGATAGAAAGTGGCCAAGTAGCTCACTGATGCAAGACTGTCCTACCACTGAACAATTTCTATCAAACTCTCATTAAGAATTAAGTACCCTCACAAGATACAGCGAAGTAAAATTGGCTACAAGCAGGACATTTTAACCACTTCAGCCCCGGAAGGATTTGCCCACTTCCTGACCAGGCCATTTTTTGCATTACGGTACTGCATCAATTTAACTGACAATTGCGTGGTCCTACGATGTTGTAACCAAACAAAATTGATGTCCTTTTTTCCCTACAAGTAGAGATTTCTTTTGGTGGTATTTGATCACCGCTGCGGCTTTTATTTTTTTCTCTATAAACAAAAAAAAGGCAGACAATTTTGAAAAAAAAAACAATATTTTTACTTTTTGCTATAATAAATATCTAAAAAAAAAAAAAAAAACCTATTTCTTCATCAGTTTAGGCCAATATGTATCCTGCTACATATTTTTGGTAAAAAAATCGTATAAGGGTATATTGATTGCTTTGCGCAAAAGTTATAGCGTATACAAAATATGGGATAGATTTGTGGCATTTTTATTATTACATTTTTTTTTAATAGTAATGGCGGTGATCAGCGAATTTAGTGGGACTGCCAATGCCCCAATACCCTTTATTGAAAAGCTACAACAAGATACCAGTAGATTTATCTGGCAGGACAAACGATCCAGATTCGCAAAACTCATCTTATATAAAATCCCAACCTAATGGTGGACTGGGTCTACCCAATTTTTGGCAATACTTCCTGGCATCTCGCCTCGCACAAAATGCCCAGTGGAACATTCCCAATCCAAATGTCCCTGGGGTGAGATTTGAGTCAGATTCTATTCAACCATTATCTGACTAATATACTATGGTCACGTTCTATCCCCACTCATAAAATTGCCCCTCTTAATACAATTGTATATTATACCCTAACATTATGGCAACGTTATAAAAACAAGCTCAATTTAATCTCTCAGGCACCACAAAATGCATCTTTTATAGGAGACCCTTCATTTGCACTGGCCTTTGACTCTCCAGAGAGCTTCTTATGGTGGCGTACTAACACCTCAGAGACCCTAAAAGATTTCCAAAATGCTGGAAAATGTATTACTTTTGACATCTTACGCACACAGAAACAAATCCCACTTTGGGAATTTCATCGCTATGCACAAATTAGACATTTCTACAATTCACATTAAAACCTCACTCCAACCTCTCCTAGCAAGCACACTTTTTGTAAGACTCTGTTGTGATTCCCCCAAAGGCAGGGGCCTCATCTCGAATACTTACAAAACTACGATAGCTTCATGCTTTTCTGCCTCTCCCTCATACATGAGGAAATGGGAAATAGACTGTGATACACAATTCATCCCAGAAGACTGGGATATCATGATAAATATTCTGCAAAAGAGTACCAAATCAATAGCTGTCAGAGAAACAGCCTTTAAAGTCTACCCAGAATCCTCTGGCTTATGCTTTCGGGGTTGCCCAACTCTGGGCTCATTTAAACACATTTTTTGGGATTGTAGGAATCTCTCCTTCCTGTGGAATAAAATTTCCACTGTAGCCTCAGCAATCTCTAGTACATCTCTATCCCTTACCATTTCAATGTCCGTGATAGGGGCACCTATTCCGGGGACTGAGACTGATCCATACTATTTGTACTTCCACTCTATGGGCTATTGCAATACATTGGAAATCTCCATCCATCCCAGTTTCATCAGTTGTGGAGAGAATTGACAGTGTGATGTTGATGGAAAGGGTTCTTTATACTCTTAAAGATAAAATGCACTTATTTGAACGTAAATGGGAACCCTGGAAATCCCATAGGCATTTATTATTATCCTAATAAGGGGAATACCTCTATAGTGGTCATGGCCTCTGATATTACCAATCTCAACACTCTCAATATATATGCTCATCACTAATATTTGTACTACAAATAACTCTTGTATCCTAACCTTCCTCTGCATTATTTGAACTTCAATCATATTGTACCATTGCTTCAAATCTAGTTTTCTTTTTGTTCTGCTTGTTTTTTTTATAGATATATATTCTTGTAACAGCTCTTTACAATATAGATACAACATTTTAACTTTTTATTTCATTGTATATTGTTACATATGGTGTATTGTCTATACTCTAATAAAATAACACCGTTTGTAAACAAAAAATGTGTTCCCTGAGAAGCGTTTCTAACTAGGGGGAGTGGACTGACTGGGAGTAGAGAGAGAACGCTGTTCCCGATCACTAGGAACATCAGATCTCTCTCTACTTCCCTGTCAGAACGGGGATCTGTCTGTTTACATTGACAGATCCTCGTTCTGCCTCTCTTTCCGTGGAAAGTGCCGACCTGCCGCCGTATGATGACGGCAGCTGGTCAGCAAGTGGTTAATGAGCAAAGATAGGCTCAAATTTACTGTATTTCTTTCAAATTTGTGCAGTAATCCAGCATGAAACTTTGCCTTTGTGGAGGAGTCTCCTGTAATAAAGATCGCTCACTTCTGATTTGTAGTTTTTTTTTTTGCAGACTGCCTGTAGTGGGTGGGCCTTCTGGGTACCCCCATGCCTTGGCTCTTTGCACAAGATATGTACAGTACTGTAATGATGTCACTGATACTTTTACATGGCGATATTTGGGTTTGCATAGGCATTTGTTACACACAAATTGAATTTAACTGCCCTGTTGGGTGCCTGGCAGCGTGCTTGCAAGGTTATCTTCTGCATACAGAAGGATTCTACAACAAGGAAAGGAGGATTCATCCTATCACTCAGTAGGGTCTGAATCTGTAAAGTCTGTAACTAAATGGCTGATCAAAATTGCTAAATTAAAACCAGCAGTGTGCACCCCTCCAATGATGTATCCTAAGCAAACACATTGTCTCATTGCTTATTGGGCCCTGGGATACACCCTTTCCTACCTATTTGTTGGATAATGTAAAGAAAATTTCACATTTTGAAAACACTTCAATTATCTTTATTAGCCAAAAAAACCTCCTACTACGCTCGTTTGATCTTGTTCTTTTTTTAAATCTGCCAATCTGTTTTAAAGTGGCTCTTCCTGTGTCTGGTCCGAGGCCTTTATTCCTTTGTCGAGTGTGAGGTTTTAATTCCTTTTGGTATGATAGTGACTTGTAGTGACAATAAGAAGTCCTACAGGAAGTTGCTGTCTATACTTTTTCAGTTTATGGAATGCCATTTAGTCTGTTGTGCATTGGGAAAAAAACATCTATTTTCTTCTGTCTCCTAATGAGATGTATTATGTCTACAACCTCTAGCTTGAAGTAAATGTTTCATTCTGTCTGAAAAATAGGAACATGATGAAACAAAATATTGCCTTCTTTAGTATGGCAATGATCTCTTTCCTTTGACTTGGGGTCCCATGCTCTTTATTATTTTCATTTATAAGCAAGGTTTTGCTTTTCTGACCCCATTCACACCTTTTTATTTTTAAAACGTGAGTCCAGTGAGTCCAGTCAAAACTCTCTCCAATGGGGGTCACAGACAAAAGCTTAAAGGACAAGGAGATTTGTCACCTCACTATACACTAGTCCAGCCTTTCTTAATAGTTTTACCCCAAAAGAACCCTTGCAATAATCTTCAGGTCCTAGGAAACCCCTGCTAATATTAGTCCATTGGTGGTCACTGGGAATTGCCCCTTACATTGGTGGTGGTCAGTGAGAAGAATGCCCCCCTTGGTGGTCACAATGCCACCCTTAGAGAAATTCCACTGGCTTTGCCCAGTGGTGTTGGACCTAGAACAATGTAGGCACATGACATGAAAGGTCAGTAAGCCACAGCTCCAGCAACCCCTAGAAACCTCTGGGGGAATCCTAAGGTTCCTCAGAACAATGTTTGAAAATTCTCTCCTCGTTTCTTCAGAGTGGTCACGTGATCTCACAGCTCCATCTGCCGTGTGTCAGTGAGAGGCTTGACAACAGGGCTGAACTCACAGAGCCGCAATGTCATCCACAGGCTTCCAGTTCTTTTCAGTTGTTGAGGGGGAGAGTGTTTCCTCCCACTAGCCACTGCAAGCCCCTCACTGACCTACAGCAGAGCTGTGAGATCACATGACCTCTCTGAAAAAGTGAAAAAAGCACCAGGTGTTGGGATGTGTTATTACAGTAATCAACTATTTCCAATGAATACCATATATAAAGTATGAAATAAGTATCACTGCTCTAGATTTTAACAAAGATGCTTTATTTCTGTAGCACTATCCCCTTAAGGGCTGCTTAGAATTACCTGTTCATCTGCACCTGACCTTGTGAACCCTCCAACCCACCTGACACTCTGGGTTCAGACATCTTCTTGCAGGCACCTTTAAATGACACTCCAACACAAGTTAAATAGATATTCTCTTTTTTTCCTGGTTTTACTGGAGTAAAGATATATGTACAATGGGGGTTATTGATCAACTGAGTCCTGAATAACAGACAAGACTCAGACAAGGAATCCCCCAGAAAACAGCTTAATTACAGTTCAATAACACAGGTGCGAGATATACATATGTACAGTGGAATAACAATTAGAAAATAAACAGGTGATCATAAAGAATCCACTAGTTACTGCAATATGATACCACGCTAAAGGGGAACCCCAGGCCGGCCTATAAACCTTTATGTCCTAATGAGAGACCAGTTAGGATAGGAATAGGAGAGGGACCCTTTAACTAAGTAACAGCAATGTCCAGAGTGCAGGCTTGCAATGGTCTTCACCGGCAGTTGGAGCTCTTAAATTGTATCCAAGAGATGGCACACTGATGTTAAGGTAAGCAGGGCAGCGTAAACTGGCTAGTGATATTCCTTAGAGTAGTTCTGGCTATAGATGTACAGTGTCTTATGTAATGCAATAAAGTGTTTCCAGGGGCAAGGTGTCTGTACTAGGGTTGAGACATCGTCCCTTTAATCCAGGACACATATTAATTACACAGGTTCTGTGGCTGATTAAGGTGATATTTAAACTCACTTGGTGCCTTATCTGCATTAAATTAGCCTCAAAACCTGTGTAATTCATATGTGCCCTGGATTAAAAGGATGATGTGGCAACCCTAGTTTGTACACAGTGTCCAAACAAGATAACCAGGTAGGGAATGTGAACAGTGGGCTACAGCCCTCTCATCAACTGAAGAGCAGGATAGGAACCTCCCGAACAGCGATCCCAGATAAGACTTCCTTCTGGGAGACGAGCGGAGATGACCGATCAGCTGCTGGACATGGGCGGTCGTTGGATCCGTCTGATGAGGTGGTGCTGCAGATGTCTCGTGAACAGCAAGCAGCAGAGTTGGGCCCTCTGGGGCCGGGCTGGAGTCACTGGATTTCTACGTATAAGGCCGCAGCCCTCCCGCCCAGCAGCAGGGAGGTGTTCACTCAATGAGGCCCAGGAAGGAGAGAGCACGTGGCAGATCTGCTGGCCCTTTTATAGTTTCTCCCAGAGGTCTTTGGTGTCGCAGAGAGCCCTCTGGGATGTGTAGTCCAAGGATAATTTCACAACCCCAGGACATCTGTTCAAGAGACTACTAGTACCACAATCCTGCTTGGCTCAAGGATATGATGTCAGTTACTGGAGCCCAGCACTAGAGGGAGACAGAAATAGATGGAGAATGACCGGGGTAGTCTGCGAAACAAGGTAACTGTAGTCCACTATCGGCTACATTTCTTTATAATGGACTTGTTTGCAGGTACATTATTTTTTTCTATATTTTTCTGAATGCTTTGCATCACACTGATGTTTTATACACTGAAACCTTTTTTTTGCAGAATAACATGGCCTGCAAAGTACACATGACTCAACATTTCCATTTTAACAATGCAACATTTTTCATTTATCAGCACAATGCTCAGGTGTTCTTTATAATTGGACTGGCTTGTCATAGATTGTTAGCCTTGATTTACACCAGAAACAAAACTTGGACTTTAAAACAGAACTCCACCTTTCACTATATTTTAAGTGATACAGTATTAATACACTACAAATTTCACTGCTGGAATTTGTTTTATCAATTTACTGGGAGGCTGTCTTTGTGTCTTACAGACATATTTTCCATCTACAGTACTTGGCTGTGGTCAGAAACCTATGTGGAGTTGGCACCAGAAGAATGGCAGATTATGCTTCAAGCTGCTTCAAAGAGTTCCAGAAATGTCACCACTTTACAAAATGCTATAAGGTCATATACCACTGGTGCTATACTCCAGCTCGGCTGGCTTGTATAATTTCCCAATATCCGTCAACTTGCTTCCGCAGGTGCACCCAGGGGGGGACAATGGCCCATATCTGGTGGTACTGCCCTATGGCGATTAGACTTTAGATCCGAGTTTACTCACTATTGGGAACATTATTTCACTCAGCTGTAAAGAGGAACCCCTGTGAAGCCCTCATTTTTAAACCTATCCAGTCATTATTATGGGCAGAACGCAAACTGGCAATGCACCTCTGTCTTGCAACTAAGATCACTATAGTTAGGGCCTGGAAAACTCCTGCTCTCAGCTTCGAAGCAGTTAAACACTGCATGACCGATGTTATGGTCAATTAGAAATTAACATCTATACTGTCTGATTCCCATGACCAGTCTCTGTACTTTTGGCAGCCCTGGATATCCTATGCCCATCTTTCGCGCTTTGACCATACGTTACTGACATTATTACATTTTTCAGATGCATCTGAGACCACTCTTTTTCCTCCTTCCTTTTCTCCTTCCACTTTAACCCAGGTTCCCCTCTTTTTTCCCCTCTTTAACCCCCTCTTACTTAATCCGGGAGGTGTTCTTCATCCTATAAATTTTTGTATACCTCAGTCGACTGACATTCCTCCAGTTCAATGACCGAGAACATGTCTTAGGTCAGATGCCTTCCCCGTGGTTCTTGAGGTTTGGCCTCCTTCAGTTTGACTATGTTCTACCTTTCAAGAACATTTGGGCATCACACTTATAAGGTGGATCAGTTTAATTATTTCATATTTTACTTATTGTAATTTTCTTTTATCCTACTGTATTTTGGAGCTATTCTCCGAGTTATGTTGTGCACTCTGGATAACTTTCTCAGTTAGCTCCGTATGTCTTACAATTTGTTAATTAAAAACCTTTGTAAAAGAAATGAGAGTTTGTGGAAACAGCTAAATTACTATGTTTCCTTTAAAGCACAGCTTTAGACTTGCAGTGAAGGAAGGAAGAAATAAAGAAGAGAGTAGGCAGAAAAAAGACCAAATGGTCCATCAAGTCTGCCCCTTTTTTTTAACATAAAATGTATTTATGTTACAATATAAACAACAAAAAGCAGTGGTACATTTTCACAAGTTACCCATGGTTCATCTTACATAAGACTTTACAAAACTTCATTGACATTAGGTGCAGTGAACATATGAGCACACATGAACAGAGTAAATGAAATGCAATTACCGTATCGGAAGCATGGCTATTTAAAAGCAGGGAGTGCATTTCCAATGCCCCCCCACCCCGCACATCCATCAGGAACAAACAAGAGAACAGTGTGGAGTGCCAATTCCCAAACGTCCAATTAGTCCTGCATGTGATAGGAAATTCTCCTATGGGAGCAGGACAAAACTGGCGACCAGAACTCATGTGTAGGTGGACCGCTCAAACGAAGCAATCCGCTTTTAGTAAACTGTAGTATCTGTAAAAATAAGTGGTTATATTGAGAAAAGGGATTACATGTATGCTTATAGAAAAATAAAAAAACACCTAGTGTACAACAGGGGCACAAACTTGGTTGCAGAGAAATGATGACTGTGCCGTTTGTCTCACTGTTGACGTTAAGGGAGGGTTCCCCTTTGTCCGCCATTCTTCAAAGAGGGATCTCTATGGCTTAATCCTTGCCGGAGCGGTACAATAAGCAGCAAAGAGCATGCTGCAATCTAGTATCAAGCAGATATGAGCCTTGGCGGGTATATGTAAGCCTGGGAGGGGTAGGACATGGTCTCCAGCCACAGTATACAGTGGGATCAGTAGAAAAGTGTTTAAACACCCCCCTTTAATCCTTCGGGTACTTCGTCTGAATATACAGCCCGCAGGGAATGAGGATGAGTCAGCCAGGGAACAAGTCTAGATCCAAAATATAGTATTGCTCTATCCCTCTATGTGTCTCTTCCTGTGCTGCACAATATACAGGGAATAATCCATCAAAAATGGTGTCAGGAGGAAGGGTGCCACGTGCAGGGCCCCAAAAGAGTTCCAAAATGGCGGAGGGCGAGTCCCCCAACAGGGACAAGCAGGTCAGTCAAACAAACATCTGGATAGAATATATAATGGCCCATTTAGAGGTATCTACCCTTGGAAGAGTATCGAGCCATTGGGAGGCATCCTCTGGAGACGTAAAGTATTTGGTGGCTTCTCCATCAACAATGCACAGCCGCACCAGGAACAGCATGCTGTATTTCAGGCCTCGGGTACGAAGCAGGACCTTAACATGGTCATTGTGTTTCCACAGAATAATCAGGGAACAGCATGAGTTTAGTGTTTTCAAAACGCAGCTCTTGTAATTTCCTGGCCTCTCGGAGCACCAAGTCTCGGTCTTTGAAATTTAGCAGTCTGAAAATTAAAGTGCATGGAGGGACACCCAGAGGACCGTGCACCGGCGGCATCCTGTGAGCTCTCTTCACCACAAAATGTGGGGAGAATTGGGCCTATGGGAGAAGCGTGTGGAGGAGGTGTTCAGTGAAGCCAGTGGAGTCCTGGCCCTCGGCTCCCTCCGGCAAGCCAACCACCCAGAGGTTGTTCCTCCTGCTCCTGTTCTCGCTGTCTTCAGTGCGCGACTCGAGGGCTTTCACTTTTTTTTTTCAAATATATATTTTATTGAGCTTCCAATGAGCATACAAGAACATATCAAGTATTTACATCCAACGTAAAAGGGTGTCATTCTTTGAAGAAACACTTACGACAGTGATCAGTCAGGGTTCACCTTGTACAAGAACAGGTTATAGCGGTAGATAAGATAGGTTTAGACAGTTGCTTATCTTCTAATATCTCCTGTGTTTCTATAGGAATTAGTGAGGTAAAGAAATAGGGCCTATATATGCCCACCATATTTTCCTTTAATTTAAAACAGAAATAATAAAGAAAAAAGAGAGAAAGGAGGAAAAAGAAGAAAGGTGTGAGGCTAGGGGGAAGGAACCCAGAAGAAAGAAAGTAGAGGGGGGGGAATTGAGAAGGGGGGGTGGATAAGGGCGAGTTGGGTCCAGACAGCTTGGATATGTTAAGTAGTGAAGGTCGGATGGACTGTCATATTTCTAGCAGGGTTTTCCCCTCCTCGGAGAGGATGAATTGGTTCCAAAGCTTCCATGTCTTGGAATGTTTCTCCTGTTGATAGCTTGCCGTGAGCACTAAATCTTCTAATTTGTTGATATCCTCTACTCTACTATACCATTTGGCTGGGGATGGGGGTGTTTGTTTCTTCCAATGGAGAGGGATGCACGATTTTGCCACGTTTAAGAGGTGATGGACTAGAGATTTTCGATTTTGACTGAAACTGTAACGGCGTGAAGGAGGAACAAGGCTGGGTCGTCAGGGACTTCGTACTCGACGAACACTTGTGTGACTTTCCTAACAATGGCCTAATAGTGATTGAGCTTTGGGCAGGACCAAAAAATATACAATAACGTTCCTCTGTCTCCCAGACACCGCCAACAAAGGTCAGATGTGTTCGAGAAGATCTTTTTGAGTCGGTCAGGCATGAGGTACCATCGTGTTAGTAAAGTATAATTGGTCTCTTGAATTCTTGTACAGATGGATGATTTCAGTGAGAATTTAAGAATGAGTTGCGTTTAAGCAGGGGTAAAGGTACGATTTAAGTCAGATTCCCATTTCTGTATTAAAGGGAGGGTCAGTTGTGTGGGCGTGTCGTTTAGGAGCCTGTAAATTTTAGATAGAACTTGTGTAAAGACGATGTTGTCTGAGCAGTATTCTTCAAATATAGTGAGTGGACGTTCAAAACGTTGTGGATTAGGTAGGGAGTTAAGAAAATGTCTTAGTTGGAGTGCTGACCAGAACGGGAGCCGGAAGGGGCCCGCCATGTTACTCAAAGTCTCTATGGAGGGCCATTTCCTTGTTTCTAAGAAATGTAGTGCTGTAACTCGTCCAGATTGAATCAACGTTTATGCAGTCTGGGGGTTCAGCTCCGGGGGGAACAGTGGGTTGCCTATTATAGGAAAGGGGGGGGGGAGAGAACCCTTTATGCATCTCAGCGAACAGATACGAAGTGTTGTTCCCATAAGTGGGTGACTTTTCATTTTAGATGGAAGATGTGCATAACACCATAGGGCTCCTTATAATGGGATAGACGCCTGAGCCTTTTCTAGGATAACCCATCATTTTGAATGACTATGTCGGCGCCAGTCCACCAGCCGACCTAGGTGAGTGGCATGATAGTAGTTCCTTTTTTCTGGCATTGCTAAACCGCCATACATTTTAGAGAGAGATAAGAGGTGCCTGGGAACACGTGTTTTTTTATTTGCCCAAATTAATTTAACAAAGAGAGCATGTCCTTTTTAAAATAGGAGGCTGGAATTTTAATTGGAAGGGCCTGAAATAAATAGAGACGTTTGGGTAGTATGCAAATTTTGATTAAGTTGCACCGACCGAACCAGGAATGTAATCCCTTGTGTCAGGTGTCCAGTAGGAGGCGAATTTTGGTTAACAGTGGTAGGAAATTAAGGGCAAAGGTACGGTTCAATTTTGCCGGGACAATAGTACCCAGATATTTCAGTGCCGAGTTTGTCCACCTAAAGTGAAAATTTGACTGTAGTGACAATTGAAGACTGGGAGACTGTTCAACTCCCATTGCTTCCGATTTGCCAAAATTGATTGTTAAATTTGAGAGTGCTCCATAGTTTCCAAATTCCCTCATCAGATTCAGTAGTGACACAACAGGATTTGTAAGGTAGAAGAATAAATCATCAGCGTACGCTGAAATTTTACATTGGGTGTTGCCAATGGGGAGACCGATAATGTCAGGGTTGCGTCGTATGGTACATAGGAAGGGCTCCAACGTTAGAGCAAAGAGTAGCGGGGAGAGTGGACAACCTTGTCTAGTCCCATTCGTGATCGGGGATGAGTCTGATAGAAGCCCATTGGCTTAACCTGGGCTGAGGGGGTTTGAGTATATTTGGGTTATCCAGTTAATTATAGTCCCCCTAATCCTATGTATCTGAGAACAGAAAACATAAATTGCCAATTGGCCCAATCAAATGCCTTTTCAGCATCTGTGCTGAGAAAAACACTTAGTGTATGTGACGCAGGGTCGGACTGGCCATAGGGCATACCGGGCATATGCCCGCTGGGCCGGGGCCACCAGTCCGCATGTAATTTTGGCCGCCCGCCCGACTATTCCTGTTTGACAGCCTGGTTGGCTCCGCAGAGAGGGCCACACGCCCGCACCGCATCCTTTCTTGCCGCCTGCCGGGTTCCCTGCCCGGTCCAAAGTGGCGAGCGCCGTCAGCCAAGGCAGCTGGGCTGCTCCGTCAGCCGACACCCCTCACACAGCCTCACCGCGGCCGTCCGGCCAACTGTTCAGCTGAGGAGAGTGGCCGGAAATTAAGGGGAGCAGCCAGGAGTCCAGGACAGGTGACCATGAAGGAAGGAGGAGGAGTCTCACCAGCCACAGAAACACACAAGGGGGCCCTGAACTGCAGAAAAGTAAGTGATGTGATGCCATGCTAATGCCATTGCCACTGCAGGTCTGGGCTGTGTCTTTCCTGGTAATGGGGCTGTCTCTTTGCAGGCCTGAGGCTGTCTCATTGCAGGCCCGAGGCTGTCTCTTTGCAGGTCTGGGCTGTCTCTTTGCAGGTCTGGGATGTCTCTTTGCAGGCCTGAGGCTGTCTCTTTGCAGGTCTGGGCTGTCTCTTTGCATGTCTGGGGCTGTCTCTTTGCAGCTCTGGGGCTGACTCTTTGCAGGTCTGAGGCTGTCTCTTTGCAAGTCTGGGCTGTCTCTTTGCAGCTCTGAGGCTGTCTCTTTGCAGGTCTGAGGCTGCCTCTTAGTAGGTCTGGGGCTGTCTCTTTGCAGGTCTGGGGCTGTCTCTTTGCAGGTCTGAGGCTGTCTCTTTGCAGGTCTGAGGTTGTCTCTTTGCAGGTCTGAGGTTGTTTATTTTCAGGTCTGGGCTGTCTCTTTGCAGGTCTGGGTCTGTCTCTTTGCAGGTCTGGGCTGTCTCTTTGCTGGTAATGGGGCTGTCTTTTTGCTGATAATGAGGCTGTCTCTTTGCAGGTCTGGGGCTGTCTCTTTGCAGGTCTGGAGCTGTCTCTTTGCAGGTAATGGGGCTGTCTCTTTGCAGGTAATGGGGCTGTCTCTTTGCTGGTAATGGGGCTGTCTCTTTTCTGGTAATGGGGTTGTCTCTTTGCTGGTAATGATGCTGTCTCTTTTCTGGTAATGAGGCTGTCTCTTTGCAGGTCTGGGGCTGTCTCTTTTCTGGTAATGAGGCTGTCTCTTTGCAGGTCTGAGGCTGTCCATTTGCAGGTCTGGGGCTGTCTCTTTGCAGGTCTGGGGCTGTCTCTTTGCAGGTCTGGGGCTGTTTCTTTGCAGGTAATGGGGCTGTCTCTTTGCTGGTAATGGGACTGTCTCTTTTCTGGTAATGAGGCTGTCTCTTTGCAGGTCTGGGGCTGTCTCTTTTCTGGTAATGAGGCTGTCTCTTTGAAGGTCTGAGTCTGTCTCTTTGCAGGTAATGGGGCTGTCTCTTTTCAGGTTAAGGCTGTCTCTTTGCAGGTCTGGAGCTGTCTCTTTGCAGGTCTGGGGCTGTCTCTTTACTGGTAATGGGGCTGTCTCTTTGCAGGTCTGAGGATGTCTCTTTGCAGGTCTGAGACTGTCTCTTTACAGGTGATGGGGCTGTCTCTTTTCTGGTAATGAGGCTGTCTCTTTGCAGGTCTGAGTCTGTCTCTTTGCAGGTAATGGGGCTGTCTCTTTTCAGGTTAAGGCTGTCTCTTTGCAGGTCTGGAGCTGTCTCTTTGCAGGTCTGGGACTGTCCCTTTACTTGTAATGGGGCTGTCTCTTTGCAGGTCTGAGACTGTCTCTTTGCAGGTAATGGGGCTGTCCCTTTGCAGGTCTAAGGATGTCTCTTTGCAGGTCTGAGACTGTCTCTTTGCAGGTAATGGGGCTGTCCCTTTGCAGGTCTAAGGCTGTTGCTTTGCAGGTCTGAGGCTGTCTCTTTGCAGGTCTGAGGTTGTCTCTTTGCAGGTCTCGGCTGTCTCTTTGCAGGTCTGGGGCTGTCTCTTTGCAGGTCTGAGGCTGTCTCTTTGCAGGTCTGAGGTTGTCCCTTTGCAGGTCTGGGGCTGTTTCTTTGCAGGTCAGAGGCTGTCTTTATGCTGGTAATGGGGCTGTCTCTTTGCAGGTCTGGGGCTGTCTCTTTGCTGGTAATGGGGGCTGTCTCTTTTCTGGTAATGAGGCTGTCTCTTTGCAGGTTTTGGGCTGTCTCTTTTCTGGTAATGAGGTTGTCTCTTTGCAGGTCTTGGAATGTCTCTTTTCTGCTAATGAGGCTGTCTCTTTGCAGGTCTGAGGCTGTCTCTTTGCAGGTCTGGGGCTGTCTCTTTACTGGTAATGGGGCTGTCTCTTTGCAGGTCTGAGGCTGTCTCTTTGCAGGTTTGAGGCTGTCCCTTTGCAGGTCTGAGGCTATCTCTTTGCAGGTCTGAGGCTGTCCGTTTGCAGGTCTAAGGCTGCCTCTTTGCAGGTCTGAGGCTGTCTCTTTGCAGGTCTGAGGCTGTCTCTTTGCTGGTCTGAGGCTGTCTCTCTGCTGGACTGGGGATGTCTCTCCTTTGCTATATGGGGATGTCTCTTAGCTAGACTTGGATGTTTCTCAGAACATCCTGTCACCGATCACCTATACGTGCGATTTTCTTACCCCCCCCCTCCCCCGATCGGGCTGCCCAGTCTAAAATGCCCGGGCCTATTTTTTGTCCCAGTGCGGGCCTGATGTGACGTATTGGCTACATGTATCAAATTGAGGACTTTTGTAGTGTTATCTCTCGCTTCCCTATAGGGGATAAAACCGACTTGGTCCAGATGGACCAAGTCTTGTAGATGTCATGCCAAGGGGGTTGCCAGGATTTTAGAAAAAAGTTTGAGATGGATATTTAAGAGGCAAATGGGCCTGTAGGTTCCACAGAGGGTAAGGTCTTTACCTTCCTTGGGTAGGACCGAGACGTGTGCTCGTAAAATATCTTTAGGAAAAATCCCATCAGATCCCAGTTCATTGAAAAGGGTCACCATGTGAGGGCCTAAGGGTGGGAAGTAAAGTCTTGTAATATTGAAGGGTGGACCCATCCGGGCCTGGTGCCTTACCTGGTTTAGTTGATGCAATGTCCAGTTCTAGTTCCTCAATTGTGATAGGATTGTCTAGTTCTTCCCTATTTTCGGCTGAAAGTGAGGGAAGTTGTGAAGATGTTAGGTAGAGGGCTTTCACTTTTACGTGCAGGGTATGGATGGAGGCCCGGTGATCTCTGATGGAGTCCTCTGAGTCACCCACACGCCTCTCCGCCTCCCCCAGCCGGTCACGGCATCGGTCCAGATCTCGTCGCATCAACCCAAAGTCAGTTTGTAGAAGGTCTATTTTTTTCTGTTAGCGTGGTTTTGCAGCTGTTGATAGCCTACATAAGGGCGGTGAAACGGTCCTCCTCTACTGACGTCAGATCCATCCTAGCAGTCTGCGTGGCCACGTGTGTGCAGAGTGATGAGCCCTGTTGCTTCTGTTCCCTTCCCTCCAGCACCGGCTTTCCTCCTTTTCATGCCCAGAGGTTGTGGGAGGTGATCGCGAACAGCAGCCCCACCAAAAATCCCCTATAACTGCCGGATAACAGAACAGGTACAGCGGAGCTCTGATCAGATGCGTCCACTCAGAACACCAGCTGAGACATGCCCCCCTGCCCCATTTTTTAATGTATGTCCTTTTTGTTTTTGTTTTTTCTAACTCTTTTGCCGGAGTATATACGGTGGGTAAAATAAGTATTGAACACATCACCATTTTTCTAGGTGAATATATTTCTAAAGGTGCTATTGTTATGCAATTTTCACCACATGCAAGCCATACATACAAAGAAACCAAGACAAATATGTTCAGAAATTAAGTTATATGTAATAAAATGGAATAACACAGGGAAAAGTATTGAACACATTAACTGGAATTGATTTAATACTTCGTACAAAATCCTTTGTTGGTAATGACAACTTCAAGACGCCTCCTGTAGGGAGAAACTAGTCGCGTGCATTGCTCAGGTGTGATTTTGGCCCATTCTTCCACACAGTCTTCATACCTTAAGGGTTCCGTGGGACTCTTCTATGAACTCTAATCTTTAGTTCTTTGCATAGATTTTCTATTGGATTCAAATCAGGTGATTGGCTAGGCCTCTCGCTAGATCTCTTAATAAAGAGGATCTGTCATGCTTATTTCTATTACAAGAAATAAAAGTGATAAAAAAATAAATAAAAGGACAGTGTAAAAATAAAAAGTAAAATAAATAACAAAATAAGAAAAAAATTTAAAGCACCCCATTTCTCCGTGCCTGCGCACCGAAGCGAATGCATACGTAAGTTGCGCCCACATATATAAATGGTGTTCAAACCACACATATGAGGTATCACCACGGTCGTTAGAGTGAGAGCAATAATTCTAGCACTAGACCTCTTCTGTAACTCTAAATAGGTAACCTCTAAAAATGTTTAAAGCGTCGCCTATGGAGATTTGTAAGTACTGTATGTACTGTTTGTCGCTATTCCACAAGTGTGCGCAATTTTAAAGCATGACATGTTAGGTATCTATTTACTTGGCATAACATCATCTTTCACATTATACAAAAAATTGGGCTAACTTTACTGATTTGTTTATTTTAATTCAAACAAGTGTATGTTTTTTTTTTTTTTTTAAAGTGCATTTGAAAGACCGCTGAAAAATACGTTGTGACATAAAATATTGCAACAATCGCCATTTCATTCTCTAGGGTCTCTGATAAAATATATATAATGTTTGGGTGTTCTAAGTAATTTTCTAGCAAAAAATACTAATTTAAACTTGTAAACAAAGTGTTCCAGAAAAGGCCTGGTTCTAAAGTGGCTGACCTATTTTCACAGTAACTGGAAAAGAGTAAAGCTGGCAATAGATAAGCTTTTTTTGTTTTTGGTTCTTGTTTGGGGGAAACAAAAAAAAACCCAACAGATTCCTCCATCCACAGAAACAAGGTGGATGGAGAACTATTTGCAAATCTACATATGGTATGTTGATATGATTTATAAAGAAGCATGTAATGCTCTTTTCTCAGTGCTACTACGTGGTAATTACCAAGTTGTTAAACAAACCAAAGAAATACAATCAGCATATAAACCACCAAAGGGACATTTCAAATCAGCTGAAAAGTTCAAACATGAATAAGGGAAACGTGTAAAGATGACATTCATATAAAGTTTCATAGCAGCAAATGTTTCACTAATAAGGTGGCCATATGTTGTAAGCAAGGCAGCTGTCCTGTACCATATCAGTTACCAGAGAAGAATCCTGATAGCATTGTGAACTATAATTCCAAACATGCTCTGCTCTGCCTGCAATTACATTTTACAAATGCATTTCCTCCATTGCACCCCTTGGTTTCTCATTAATTTCCCAAAAATTAATTTACAGCATAAATCAGCTCCTTCAATAAGCTTTTTTATTTATTCCACAGTTATCAAATTCATTTAACAGATGAGAACTCCTAAAAAGTTTAACAAGGTAAATTAACCAGTATGAAGGAAATTATATTTCGATCCGGTCATACCAGGAGGAAGATTTTTGTTCCATACCTTGAGAAAGGGCTTGAGAGGAGGACAATAGCCCGAAACTGTTGGTAAATATGGAGCAAGATCGTTGTCTTGTTATGGACTTTGTTTGACTTACATGATCTTTTTATGATCAGTATGTTACCATTTGAAGAAAATTCTTGAATGATGCTTGTATTTTGATACTTTAAAAATATTAAAGAAATTGTGTGCAGCAATCCTGGACTTTCATTTTTATTCCAATAATTTTTATTGAATTTTCAAGAAAATACAGAAAACAATGGTATCGTCAAATACAAAATGTAGTAAAATACGAAGCTTATATCGCTGAAGCAGTCATGAGTACATAAGTAGTTTAGATGTTTCAGCAAATATCAGACATCGGTTAGAAGATTATTGCTAATGACGCGGCCGGTGCGTCCCTCCCCACCCCTAGACACCCCAAGGGGAGCATGCTGTGTCCTGTGGTGGGGGGCGACGCATCCAGCACGTTCATTTATTATTACTTGCTTTGCCCGAAAACAAGATACATTGGTTTACTCATCTAATTCAGCCTATGCATAAGCCCAGTGCCGCAGGCTACACGGAATCGGAGAAGTGTCACTCCTGGGTTTTTATCCCTTAGAAGCGTCATTGTCAACAACTGAGTATTTACTTATAATATCCCTCAAATTAACAGGGTGATGGATTTTAGATGAGTGAGTGATAGTGTGTTCATTTATGCGCTTAGTATCGCAGGGAGGAAAACTGGTTATGTTTTGTGTGTCTAGGATATTTGTTGGATGTCGGGATAGGTACTTAGGGTTATTTGTTTTGGAGGTTTCATCCTGTAAGCTCTTATTTGTGAGTCGGAATTGCGTTGGTCGTGATGGTGTCTAGCAGACCTGCTGCTAGTCTTTGCTTTAGTTTGATTCTGTGGGGCATTCCTAAATCCTTGTTGTATTGATATGGGGGGTGGGGATTATAGAGGGATTCATGGATAGAATATGTGGGTCCTAGTGTTGGTTTAAGATTTTTTGTTTGATATTATCATGGGTTGTGCGATTCTTTTTTGTTTGTTCTAGTGACAGGTGGCTTTTCGCTAGTACCTGGGGGGATTGACCCTCCTGACTGACCCGGGTACCGAGCACTTCCTCTTTTGAAACTATCGTTGCTTCACGGTTACTAGAGCTCAGAGATGTGCCCTGTGGTTTTGGTGGGGTATTTGCTCCATTAATTAAGATTTGTATTGGTGAATTTGGAGTACTCTGAGGTGTTTTTGAAGTGTATCCAACATGCCCAGATTTTGTTATGCTTCGAGATGTTGTCATGGGATATCGCTATCAATTTTTCCATGTCTGCTATTTTATTTATCCTATGGAACCACTCTTTAATTGTGGGTTTGGCAGTTGTGCCCCATAGAACAGGGATGCATAGTTTGGCAGCATTTAGCATGTGCATTGCTAGGGATCTAAAGTATAGACGTTGGGGTAGCACAGTGTGGTGCAAAAGTAGTTGTGCTGGGGACTTTCATTTTTATATATAGCCTTGGGGTAAGGCTTGATTGCTGGCACCTGAAGAACACTGAAGTGCTGCTCACCTTTCCTAATTATTATATATATGTATATATATATATATATATATATATACGCACACACTATATTACCAAAAGTATTGGGACACCTGTCTTTACACGCACATAAACTTTAATGGCATCCCAGTCTTAGTCTGTAGGGTTCAATATTGAGTTGGCCCACCCTTTGCAGCTATAACAGCTTCAACTCTTCTGGGAATTCTGTCCACAAGGTTTAGCAGTGTATCTATGGGAATCTTTGACCATTCTTCCAGAAGCGCATTTGTTAGGTCAGGCACTGATATTGGACAACAAGGTCTGGCTCATTGTCTCCGCTCTAATTCATCCCAGGTGGTCTATCAGGTTGAGGTCAGGACTCTCTGCAGGCCAGTCAAGTTCCTCCACCCCAAATTCGCTCATGCATGTCTTTATGAACCTTGCTTTGTGCACTGGTGTGCAGTCATCTTGAAACAGGGAGGGGCCATCCCCAAACTGTTCCCACAAAGTTGGGAGCATGAAATTATCCAAAATGTCTTGGTATGTTGATGCCTTAAAGCCCCTTTCACACGGGCATTCCATTTAGGTCTGCCTGTCCATTTTTCAGGCGGGCCTGAATGGACGCTCCATGCAGCCCTATGGAGCGGCTGATGTCAGCGGAGACATGTCCGCTGACATCCGCCGCTCTCCGATCTGATCCTGTCCGTGCAATCCAGATGGATGGAAACCCTATCTTCTATCTGTCTGAAGAATTGGATCGGAGCGGACCGCCTGTCCATTTTCATCTGATCTCCATAGAGGAGAGCGGGGCTCTGACAGTTCCATCTCTGCTCAGTGAGTGGAGATGGCTCTGTCATCCGCCTGCTCAGCAGGGATCAACGGAGCGATCTCTGCTGAGCAGAACGGAGTCCGTATACGGACAAACCTGTGTGAAAGGGGCCTAACATTTCCCTTCACTGGAACGAAGGGGCCAAGCGCAACCCCTGAAAAACAACCCCGCACCATAACCCCCATCCACCAAATGATTTGGAGCAGTGCACAAAGCAAGGTTCATAAAGACATGGATGAGCGAGTTTGGGGTGGAGGAACTTGACTGACCTCAACTCAATAGGATACCTTTGGGATGAATTCGAATGGAGACTGCAAGCCAGGCCGCCTTGTCCAACATCAGTGCCTGACCTCACAAATGCGCCTCTGGAAGAATGGTCAAACATTCCTATAGACACACTCCTAAACCTTATGGACAGCCTACCCAGAAGAGTTGAAGCTGTTATAGCTGCAAAGGGTTGGCCAACTCAATATTGAACCCTACGGACTAAGAATGGAATGGCATTAAATTTCATGTGCATGTAAAGGCAGGCGTTCCAATAGGTGTTCCTTTTGGTAATATAGTATATATATATATATATATATATATATATATATATATATATATATATATACACACACAGATTTTGTAAGTTTGCCCACTTGGATGTTATAAGTTGCACTAGTAAATGCAGCTGGATAAAACAAAAATCTGAGTCTGTCTTCATTTCAGGCTGCAAAACAGCAAAATGTTATTATTTTAAAAGGGGTGATTCTTATCTATACTGTATGTTTGGGAAATGCAGTACATGTTTAATGCTTCTACTACTCAAGCGCTTGCTGCTTTCAGTGTAGCTTTTGCTATGACCCTTATACTGTGATAAGGTGGCTCTGGAATGTCAATGACACAGCTACTTCCACTCCTTGCTTTTCTTTTAAACACTGGTGTTAATGCAACTTTAAGTTTATACTTATACTATTTTGTTGTAAATTATATTGTTATTGAGTAATTTTATGTAGTGATGCCCCCCCCCCCCCTCCAGAGGCCTGGTGGTGACCTCGAGAGTATGGGGCAGCTGACATTCCTCCTCAGGGTGCAGGTTACTAGGCATGGTGGGTGTAGAGCAAGGTGGAATGATTGGGTGCCAGTAATTGTGAAATGAACAAAAAGAGATTTATTGTCTCTTGACAAGAACTGAGGGAGAGAGGGTTAGGCCGGGACACCCTTAGGCAAATGCAATGTGCAAACAGGCAGACTCCGCAGACAAAAATAGAAATAGGCTGACAGCAATACAGAAAAAGGGCCTTTAAGCTGAATGCAGCAATCTGTATTTTTGTAGCAACTGCTGTCTCTTTTAACAACACTTCACTTCAAGACTCCACTGTAGATCTGCACACGTAATTCACAGTGTCCCAATGTAGATCTCTGCTCACATCTCACAGTATCCCACTGTAGATCACTCAAGCTTCACCCACGTTGTCCCGCTGGGTCCCTGACTTGACTCACAGCTACCCACTGTACTTATCTTCAAGGTGCACCCACGCCTCCTGCTGGGTTCCTGAATGAGACTACTGAAGCTTTCCCAATTCTTCACCATCCCCGACTAGTGAAAGGGCTGCTCTGGTACTTCTTCAGACCTCCCTCCTCTCTACACCTGCCTCTGGTAACAGGAGTGGTCATCCCTTTGCGGCAACTGCTTCTCCTTTACCGCTGGCACCAATCCGGTTCTCCCTCGGGCAGAAACTCCTCAACTTGGTTAGGCTTCCAACTCAATGCCCAACTCACTGCTGCTGTTTGGAGTCCTGGATAGGCCTCGGTCAGGCCTAGCAGTCAGGTGCTCCCGGGATAGTCCTAAGGCTTCTGGCCTAGCAACCTGGAGCCATGTGACACACGTCCACCCAGGCAGCCACTCAAGTGGCTATGAACCCAGATCACCTGACTCCTTTCAAATAAATAGTCTATTCCAGCATGATTGGCGACCGAAAGAAACCCCTGCTGATTGGCTGAGATAACATATCTATTCATAACCTGTGTTTTTTTTTTTCCAAAATGAATTTTATTGTTTAAAAAGAGAACAAAAGTACAGCATACAAGGGTGAATAAGAATAGAGAATTCAAAACATTTGAATAGTAATATCAGGTTGCGTAACAAGAGGACGTTTTCATATTAGTAAGTGAAGATTGCATTGTTACCTTATAACACTGAGGGGGAGATGTATTCCTATTGTACAGTGCTTCTGTAGATGAGTCAGATGTGAGAGTCTAGAGAGCATCTGACCAGCGCATGTGTTCTAGTAATTGTAGGGGTGTTGGGGAAGGTATAGGATGGGTGGGGAAGGGAAGGGGAGAGAAGAAGAAGAGAGACAGAGGGAGAAAAAAACAAAAACAAAGGAGGGGTTTTGGTCTAAATGACTTTATGGGCCGAACGGGTATGAGGTTGGGCTGCTTGTAAGAACAGGTTTTAGTGGGCATCCTAGCGGAGCCCCATTGTCTGAATGTATTCTGGTGATGAGCGGAAGTGGATCCAACATGCCCATTTTTTAGAGAATTTAGAAGGGGAGTCGTGAGCGATGGCAATGAGCTCTTCCATCTCTGCAATTTTTTCAACTCTAGAGTACCAGTCTTTAAGAGATGGAGACACCTGAGTTCCCCACAGTTTGGGGATACAAAGTTTTGCTGCATTAATTAATGACATGGCAAGAGATTTGAAATAAGAGGCTTCTGTGTTTATTTGATGGTGCAGGAGATAGTGTGCCGGTGTCAGATCGAGTGGAGAGGTAGTGAATAGCCACCGTTTTTTGATGAACTGTTTTCCAAAAGTCTATTATGTCGGGGCACTCCCACCAGATATGGAAGAGGTCGCCTTTTGCTAGTTGGCATCTCCAGCATAAGTCAGGAGTTGCAGCATTGAATCTGTGGAGGAGCGTAGGTGAGCAATACCATTGCGTAAATAATTTATTATTTATTTAGTATTTTCCTGAATAGCCACATTAATAGATCCTTTGTGCATACATCTTAGAATGTTTTCCCAGTGGGGTTTGGACAGGTCGAGGTGTAGCTCCAGGGCCCAAGTGGCGCACGCCTTACCTTTGTTAGCTTTAATGTTGTGTCATAACATATTGTACAGGAGGGATATGACATGTCTTTGAGGGGTTTGATTTAAACAGACCGATTCAAAAGGGGTTAGTGGTGATGAAAGGTCATGTGTTTTTGAATTGAGCTTACGAAATGATGGATTTGCCGGTATTCCCAGAATGAGATCTTGGAGTTGGTTTGTTGGGCATTAAAGTCGTCAAAGGGTAGTAATTTACCATTTTGCAATAAGTGTGTGATTCTAAGGCCAATGTTAGGTTGGTCTGTGGAATAAGGGTGTTTCGAAAGACCTGGAGGGAAATCAGGGTTGCCGAGGAGGAGGGTCAAGGGTCCTGGGATTTTCGATATTTGATTTTTGTTGGAAGCCTTTTTGAAGCACTGGAGGGTGGGGCCAATACATGGATGGTCATGCATGTTTAGACGGTTATATTGATGGCGGGTCCATGAGAGTTTGCATAAAGGCAGTTGAGAGAGACATTTTTGTAGATTGACCCAGTCTTTACTTTTTGCGTGGGGATGCCAATCAATAATCCTTTGAAGGGGCCAAGCTCTATAATATTGTGTGAAGTCCGGGAGGCCAATCCCCCCAACCTGTGTTAACTGTAATCCATCATTCTAATGTCAGAAGCAGCAGTGCCACTGTCAGGAATGAATCTGCGTTTCTTGAAATGCCTGTGCGCCTATGCGCATTCGCACGTGCTGGAAATGGTGCCAAACGGCTCTATTTAGGCTGACAATGCCCAGCAGCCAGTGCTATCCAATCTACAGCGTTTGTTTGTGTTCCTGAAGCAACCTATTATCTGTTTATCTGTTCCTGTGACCCGGCTTGTTTTGACCCCGTTCTCATCTCCGCCTACATTGACCTCGGCTTCCACGACCACTCTTCTGCCTGCTCCCTTGTACCTCTGCTGCCAGCCTGTTAACAAACTCTGCCTGTACCTGACCACTCTTTTGCCTGCTCCCCTGTACTGCACCACCAGCCAGTTGCCGACCCAGCTTATACCACCATTCTTCAAACCCGCACGAGACCGGAAGAGCTACTACAACTGTCACCGATGACCACCTCAACCCTCGTGCCATCCTCACTCCTGGACCACCTGTTTGCTCTATCAGGGGTTCACGAATCAGGGTCGCAAGGGAGGTTACCCCTGCATAAGTCAGACTCCACCACCAGGTACGTGACAGCCACCTTGTGACAGGAGAGAGGAACTACCCCAGACTCTTAAGCTTAGGGTAAAATCAGTGGATCCCCTACCAGTTAGCCAAGCTAAGTACAACCTAGCACAAATAAATTTGTTAGCAGCCTTGTTTAGGAGCAGGGTGCTACATTTATGTGAGATAGCAATTGCCAATGCAAAGACAGTATATTGGTATATATCTATAAACATTCTTGTTTATAGCATAGTACACACATTCATGCGTATTGGGTAACAATGAGTGGGAAGAAAAATGAGATAAAATGAAAGGTTAAAAATAGGATAGCATTGGAATACCAAACAATATAAATTCATTTTGTGACAATGGTCAAGTCATCCTGACTCGGTAAATTAGCAAATGTCAGAGCCTGTATTGTGACAGTTGATGAAATTAGTGACAGCTAATGTAAAAAACAATGTAATCTACAGCTAATATGCTGAAGATGGTGATTAATAGTGAGTGAGTAGAAGAAGCGCTGTAGGACTTGGTGGGATTGGTGACATTTCGGAGTTGCACTGCGGCAGTACACTGCATATGTACTAAGATCATCATTACAAATAAAAAATCATTATAACACAGTGCAAGGCTCAGAGAAGAAATACTAATATACTATAGTCTGAGGATGATTATAACCAGGGCCGGATTAACATAGGGGCTATTGGAGCTGCAGCTCCAGGCCCCTACCTCAAAATAGGCCCATTCCAGTGAGTCATTAACGCTGTTTAGCTCTGCTGTGTGTACACTATTGTTATGTAAATTGTGAAGGGCATGCGCTATTGTTATGTAAATTGCAGACAGCAGGCGCTATTGTTATTTAAATCATGGGCGGCATGCGCTATTGTTATGTAAATCGCGGGCTGCAGCTGAGTTCCACACAGTGTAGTGTAGCACAAGGGAGCTTTGCAGGACAGATGTCATCACTCCAGGCTTTACCAGCCATTATCAGCGCTCTCTTCTCTCCCCTGCAGCTGCCACTGACTTACACAGGAGTGGACCGGAGCAACATGACAATAGGTAAGTATATACATCTTTTCTACACAGGTTAGCCAGCGTAGGTGTGAGGAGGGGAGAGGGGGCATGTTTAAGTCTAGTTAACTGTAAGCTGAAATTCAGGGGTTTAGGTAGCATGACACCACTGATCACCAATGCTGGAGGTTATTAAGCTGCTACTGACACTAATGTTGGGGGTTATTATAGTGGAAACTGGCACCTTTGCTGGGGGGTTTTATTGTGAAACTGGCACCAATGCTGGGGTTACTATCGCGTAAACTGGCACTGATGTTGGGGGTTATTACAAAAACTTCCATCTATGCTGAAGAAATGGGGGGCACAGTTATTATTATTATTATACAGGATTTATATAGCGCCGACAGTTTGCGCAGCGCTTTACAATATTAGGGCAGACAGTACAATTACAATACAATTCAATACATGAGGGATCAGAGGGCCCTGCTCGTTAGAGCTTACAATCTAGGAGTTTGCCATTTTCACCCTGGGCACCAAATTACCTTGTCCCAGCACTGATTATACCCCCCCCCCCAACGCCAGGTCAGCCTTTACACTTCCGCAGTATAATATGGAAGCTTCACACTTGACATCTTTGCCCCCTCGTTTTGTACTGTACATTCCCTATTTAACCACAATCTGCACTGTAAGTAATCTCAGAATTTATTTAACCACATCCAATATCTAGTGCAATTTAAACTACGCTCCCCTCCCCAGTACGCATCCCCCCCCCCCATGCCTAGGGCCCACTTTTGATCTGGCACACGGGCCCACTGATTTCATAATATGCCCCTGCAGTGGCTTATCAATATCTATGTGCCGTCGTGAAGGAAGAGGCGCCCTCTGCACACATGGAGGAGACAAGTGTCAGCTGCTGAGCCGAGTCCCTTTTCTGCTGATGCCTGCCTCCTATCACACAATCTGTTACACTCACACAGATCCTCGGTGTCCAGGAGCTGCAGGTGCTGTCTGGGGGAGCGCTGATGTCATCCTAACCAGCAGGAGCCCGGGAGGGAAGACATCTCCCATGCTGTTGAGATAAGGTTAGAAAACTTATTAGGGAGGGAGGATTGTGTAGAAACTGACCTGGTGGGTGTAATGATTGTGCTAGGGGACAGACTGCTGCTCCCCCATGTAATGTGCTCTCTTGTGCCCAGTGCCCACCATGTCATCTGCTGTGCCATGCAGTGCCCACCATGTCCTGTGCAGTGCCCATCATGTCTTGTGCTGTGCTATGCAGTGCCCACCATGTCATGTGCAGTGCCCACCATACCATGTGCTGTGCTATGCAGTGCCCACCATGTCATGTGCTGTGCCATGAAGTGCCCATTATGTAATGTGTAGTGCCCACCATGTCGTGCTGTGCTATGCAATGCCCACCATATAATGTACAGTGCTCACCATGTCATGTGCTGTGCCATGCAGTGCCTCCCATGTAATGTGCAATGCCATTGTCGAGCTGTGCCCTGCAGTGTCCACCATATAATATGCAGTGCCTACCATGTCATGTGATGTGCCGTGCAGTGCCCACCATCTAATGTGCATTGCCAATGTCATGTGCTGTGCCATGCAGTGTCCATCATGTCATGTGCTGTGCCATGTAGTGCCCACCATGTAATCTGCAGTGTTCTCCGTGTAATGCACTGTGCTTTGCCCCCTCCCCCCATGTAACATACTATGCCGTGCCACCCATGTAATGTACTGTGCTGTTACCCCCCATGTAATGTACTATGCTGTGCCCCCCCCCCCACAGACTCACCCCCTCTCTCTCTCTTTCACCCCCCCATCTCGCTCCCTTTCACCCCCTTCACCCCTCTCGTTTACCCCTTACTCTCTTTCATCCCATTCTCTCTCTCTCACCCCCTTTCTCTCTCGCACCCCCTTGACCTCCTTTCTTTCTCTCACCCCCTTCACCCCTCTCTCCTACCACCCTCTCTCTCTTTCACTCTCTCTATTCCCCTTTTTCTCACCCCTCTCTCTCTCAACTCCTCTCTCACCCCCTTTCTCTCTTTATTTTAATTTGTTTTAAGAAACAATTGTTTGCGTTTTAATTTTATTTATTTTAATAAATAGGCCCACCAAAATCCTCAGCACCAGCCTCTTGATGCTCTTAATCCGGCCCTGATTATAACAACAAAAATGGTAATCAAGAAATGTATTTGTCCCTGAGTAGCACTAAGATATAAGTGTTTGGTGCTGTGTGCACTCAAAAATGGCACATTTGCACTTCTACAATTTTTGGAAGGTTATATCTGATGACACATTCCCTCCTGAGTTATGTCTATTGCTGGGAGGGCTGCAAGCCATCACCCAGATATGAAAACAGCATGCAGACTTCTCTGTGATTGCCAACAATATGTTAATCTCCGCCTCAAGTGTGTCAATCCAAACCCATTGAATCAAACCACTAATTTGTAATTAATATGTTAAAATGCATAGGTTGCACTTTTGCTAAAGCTTTGTTTCCTCTGACACATATCAGATACTTTGTATGCATGGACAGAGGCCAAGTAGTAAATTGCACTGGCTGTTATGTAGACAGCATGCACCAGAACATGCGCCAGGATATACAGGCAAGGCTGTAAAGATGGTGACATTATTGGGTGTCCGCATTATGTTTTTAAATGCAACTCTGATGAAGTACAAGTTTATTCCTCTTCTAGGGGAACATATATAGCCCAACTCTAACCATTCTTTTTATCTAGTTTTTGGGAATGGTTAGGAACCTCTCTCCGGTATTTATTGCAATCTGGGTCCCTATTAGAGTGATTTCCCCATACTACCTGCTGGGATGAGAAATGATGGGGAATCTCTACAAGAGGGAACGAGGTCACAGACAAAAATTAGAACTTTTTTCCACTCCCAATCCAAAACAAAAAAATGTCCACAAAACAATAAAACAGAACATGAGCCGGCAGAGGCCATGCTATGAGTTGATGAGACCAGGTCTTTGCCTGACACCAGGGTGGATTTGATTTAAATCCCTAGTAAAAAGGCTTAATTTGAAACATAATTTTTAAAGAGCAACTGTCACCTCTGTCCCACAGCTGCTCCCCCACTGCTGTTGACTCACCGTCAGTCCCATTCACTTTAATGGGGCGGCTGTTGATGCGGCAGTGACAAAACAAGGTGAGGGACGTAGTGGCAGCAGGTGAGTGGATGCCCACTAACAGGCGCTGCCATGATGGATCTGAAAGGACATGTGCTCTTTAAATGTAAGGACTCATTCTTGCTGGTAGTTAGAATCTTTTATATTTACATACAAAATGAAGCTTTCCTATTTAGAATAATAAGCTGTCAGGTTAATAAAACAGCGATATCAGAATCTATTCAATCATACAGTTTGTAGTGTACATAGATTTGCAAAATAATGTGATAAAGAAATATTCCTTAACTTTGTTTTATCTCATGGTTACTGTGAAATTGTGTGAATGCATCAATGCAGCGCATATTATCTAAGCTTGATTCATTGAATGAGTTTACCAAAAATGTAATTATTGCAGAATA
>BLSH010162857.1:459284-481031 GCA_018402905.1 Glandirana rugosa
CAGTGCCACAGTGCATGGACCACCACCTCAGACTGAATACGTCCCCATTGGAGGGAACGCTGGGACTAAGCACTTGGGGACTATCTCATTTGTCCTTCAGGTCCTCACTCCTACCGTACTCCCAACTCAACCAGTGGCCACCGCCAACCTCTTCGAGGAGGCCAGAGCACGCCCAAACCTTCCAGCCACCATGTCCGTCCCAGCCGTTGACCGACCGCCACGTCATGTTCCCTCGTCCGTCTTCTCAGTAGCCCATGTCCGTCCCAAGTAATTGTCAGATCGTCGTCTTCATGTTTTCCTCGTCCGTTAGCCCACCAGCATCCGTTCGGCCCCCCTTGTACTGCACCGCCAGCCAGTTGCCGACCCTGCCTGTACCACCGACCTTCCAAACCCGCACGAGACCGGAGGAGCTTCTCCAACCGCCACCGGTGACCAACTCAACCCTCATGCCATCCTCACTCCTGGACTTCCTGTTTACTCTATCAGGGGTTCACGAATCAGGGTCGCAAGGGAGGTTACCCCTGCATAAGTCAGACTCCACCACCAGGTACGTGACACCGTGACAATGGTTTTAGGGGTGCAGGAGAGGGATTTAGTCAGCAATACAGAAACCCCCCTAGCATAGTTTGAGTACATAGAATGGTAGGCATGGCCTACAATTGCACGTTTAAGAGCCATAGTTTTAGATCCAGTCAGGTGGGTTTCCTGTAAAAAAAATTACCTGTGGTTTGTACTTTTGGATATATTTAAACACTAATGCCCGCTTAATCATCAAATTAAGGCCCCTTACATCCCAAGAAAAGACATCAAAAGTTCTAACGTTAGATGCCATAATAGTTATTGTTGTTAATATATGACCATCCAGTAGGGCATGGTAGCAAGGGGTACCCAGCATATACAGGTAGCAGTTCCCATAGTCTCAACCTTTTAGTGGGGAGGCGGATAACATACCTCCTCATCATATGGTGGCAGTACATTGCGTAGTGGATTAAGCTGTAAACCAGTAAAAAAAGAGACCAAAAAACTAGAAAGACCAAAGAAAACTTGAGTACCCTAACCGGCACCCAGGAACAAATCACTGAACACTCCCACCCTGCTCGCAGTCCTAAACATACCACAGGCCTGTATCCCCATTAACAGTACAACTGGTTCACCTAAGGGGGAGTCCTTCTACACACCAATGCAGAGGAGATGGAGGGTGAAGAGGAAATAGATTCGCAAGCAGTCCATGTACCGCACCAAGTCACACATAATATTGATCAGCCAAGGTTCACATGTGTTGAAGAATGGTGTATGGAAACTTGAGATGAAGGAAAAGGAAAAAAGGGAGAAAAACAGTGGGGAAATCTGCAGGATGATTTCTTTGTCCCTGAAATATATGAACCAAGCCAGCATAGGTCTAGGATACTGTCCTGGTGGAGGGGCCCTCAGTGGGACCCTATGGGCTCTTTCAATGGCAAACATATGTGAGAATCCATCTTCTCCAAAGGTTTGTTTCAGCCAGGTAAGTAGAAATTCCTCCGGGCGTTTGCCCTCAGACCCCTAAGGGAAGTCCAGGAACCGAAGGTTATTCCTCTGGAGACGGCCCTCAATGTCCTCTAACTTGGCCTCCTGGGATCTGTGTTCTGCCACCATATTCCTAACCGTCGCCATGAGGGGGTTCAAGTCATCCTCAACCGTGCCAATGCGTTGTTCTGCATTTGCTACGCGATGACGGGTCTTATGGACATCGTCCTTAAGAATAGCAAAGTCCATGCTGATGGTGCCATTTTTGGTGGATACTGAGGGGTGGGAAGAATTAATGGCCGCCATGATTTCTGACAGGGTTGGTTACCCTACTTGTACTCCCGAGTCATCCGGGGCCAGCTCCACTGATGGTGAGGAGCATGGGGTGGTGAGTGGATCTGTGGCTGCCTTCCAGTCTCCCTGGCTGAGCATCAGTCATAGGAGAATGCAGCGGCGGTTCCCTCATGGTGTGGGTGCCATCTTGGTCAGCCACATGGGCGAAGCGGGACAGTCTCTCCGCCGGCGTCAATGGTATACTCAGCCTAATTCTCACCATGTATGAATGACGGTGGATGGTAGCCGACTGTCCCTGTGCAGGATAAACGAGCTTCAGGCTGTGCAGGATAATGAAGGATATCTGTGCGGTCCGGAGCTCCACAAGAGAGCTGCTTACATCCCAGAAGTCAGACATGCCCCCCCTTGTGTTTGCATACTAGCCTTTGCTTGTCTTAGGCTTCTATGCCCAAAAGTCTGCACATGCGCATAATAATGAACACTTGCTGCACCGGAATGAGCACTTGCTGCACGTGATCCCTGACACATACATCTAATATAATATGCCCTAATCTCATATGCATGACATTTGACTATAACCCTGCAGTATATATTTTATGGATAACAACAATGCATATCTTCAAGAACATCAGTCAGTTGAAGACATGATCAGTTGGTAACTTGCAACCATTTGCACATTTCTTTACAGTTTATGTGTGGAAATAACCGTGGAGCTATGGTTCATGGCTTGTGCTACATCTGTAAGTTACAGATTTTTATCAGGGTTGTTCAATATGAAAAGCAGAAATGTGCAAAATGCAAGTTTGAACCGACTTCATCAAACCAAAATTTGACTTTCTGGTGTGAGGTATGACATATATATGACTGTGAAGGTTCTCAGCTATCCAGGTCATTGTATTACTTGTAGTAGCTGGTTACATCCAGATGGCCTTGTTTTGTAATGTTGAAGATGTTTCTTCACTCATGCAAGTGGGTTCCTCAGTTTTTATGAGTATCAATAATATTTCCTCACATTTATAAGGCCCCATGCATACTGGGTGTTTAGCCTCGGTGCAGGGGGTTCTGCCTTTTAGCCATGGGCGGAGGGGACAGGTGTGTCATTCAACCTCACAGCTGGGAGCCTGTCAAACTCTTATGAGAGTCTGATAGCTGCTGTGGCTGGACGGAGTTAGGTGGTGCACTCAGTGATACTTTAGTTTATGGCAGTATGCACCCAGGGATGAATGCCCTGGATGCATACTACCCTAAACTTTCTAACTGCTAGGTTCCCTGCCCAGCCCCATCCAGATACAGCAGCTGTCAGACTCTCAGAGTTTGACAGACTGCTGGCAGCAGGGCTGGATGGCTCACCTGTGCCTTCCACCAATGGCTAAATGCTGGAACCCCCTGCACCAGGGCTGAACATTCAGTGTGCATGGGGCCTAGCCATTACTGGTCTTTGCTCAGTTTACTGAATAAACCACGTGCGTGCCATGAAAATGGAAATAATTTTTCAGTAGCTGGAGCACTTCTTAATAAAAGACCACAGGCCAATGTAAATGGGAGCCTAGCGTGATAATTTATATCTCCCAGCCAGGTGAGCATGGAATATTACATTAGGAGTGAAAAGAAAAACAGAGCAGGGCTAAAATACCTATGGGAAATATCATAGTACATAAATGTTTACTTAAACGTTAAAGAGACCTTTTTCATCGATGTTTTACAGGAAACACACGGAAAGGAAGCAAACCGTGTAAAAAGTAGCATGCCACTTTTATTCCCTGCAGTGGAAAGGCTTTTGGGGAGAGGTAATGCTGGGACACAGATGTTATCAAAATGTGAGAACTGCCAAGTGATGCAATGCAGCTTCCCACAATGCACCATGCTATTGCTTTGTCGCTCCAGTATAAACAACATTATGCAGAACCCTTATCTGTGAGCGTCAGGCTGGACAAGGGCCAGTGAGCAAGTGTATGAGGACATCTTCCTGACCATTATCTTTAAATGATATCCATAACTCTATTATAGTCTCAAGAAAAGGAGCTTGCAAAAATTACAAGGTTGTTTCTCTTACTGAAACATATGCTATAACTGTTATTTATGTAATCTAAGCCATGATGAAACAGTTGCCAACAGCAATTTACAAATTATCATTCTCCTAGCACAGTGGTTCTCCACTCCTGTCCTCAGGACCCACTAACAGGCCAAATTTTAAGTATTACCTTGGGGAGATGCAGACTAGAATGCTGCAATCACTGAGCAGCAAATTATATCACCTGTGATGCATTTCAGTTATCCTGCAAACCTGACCTGTTAGTGGGTCCCGAGGACAGGAGTTGAGAACCACTGTCCTAGCAAGTTCCTGTGTCAGGTGAATGTTAATCAACATTGCTGCTAAATTGTAGCTGAGCATGTGGGAATACTCCTCTATGGGACCAGGCTGCTACTAGTAGCCAAGGCACTAAAGAAAGTATCAGAGCTATGCTTGGCTCTTGATCATGTCACTACAATGATAAGCCAATCAGCGAATGTGAAAATAATGGCATGTTTGAAGTAAGATAACATTGTGAGCTGCAACTAAATAGTGATTGCTAACATAATATCGACCCTAAAGCCGGCCATAGATGGTTCGTATCTGAGCCGTTTCAGCAAGGATCGGCAGAGATTTGAACCATGTATGGGCAGGCCTAATGTACCCAAGTAAATTGATCAATGAACTTGGGTACAATCAGCCTGTCAGATTTTACATGTCATTATTGCTTATAGCCGCCAGCAGTAATCACTGTGGTCTCCTGGTGGGGACGGCTTCTCCTGCCCCCCCTCCCTGGAAGAACACAATGGCTTCACAGGAGGGATTCCCCCATCAACACTGACTGTGGTTGCAGGAAAGAAAATCGCTCTGTGTATGGCTGGCTTTGTAAAACTAATTGCAGAATAGAGGGTTAGGCCAAGTAACACTTCTTCAAGAGGTAATGCAAATGTGTGTAACAGTAACAATGGCGCAAAACTGTATTGTGTACAGGGCTCTGGGTTTTTTGCTCATTACTGGATAGAACACAGTACTTCTGAAATGAGAACACTGCTAAGCTTATCTAGAACAACATTTTTACCCCAGAGCAACTTATAAAAAAAAAAAATCTGGTGAAAGAGAACCCTTACTAAAACCATGTCAATGGGGAAAATGTCCCCTACATTGGTGGTTAGTATGAAGAATGCAATATATACAGTGGTGACCAGACAACCAATCTTTACAGACAGCTAAAAAGATTTGGGTCATGCTGTTGGTTTTTCCAAGTAGCGTTGACCCTGCAACTACACAGGCACCATCAGATAGCAGGTCAATCAGCCACAGCTCAGGGAATCCCTAGAAACCTCTAGAGGAGCCCTAGGGTTCCAAAGAACCCTGATTGAAAATGACTGATTTAGATCAATCCAAAGCCATAATTTAAAACACAAGCAGTGTACCTCCAAATTCAAGATAGTTTAAACGTTTGAATATAAGAAATGGCTGGTATTTTTATTCTACTCCTGAAATGGAAATTCTACCTTTTATCATTTACAAGCTGATTAATGACGATCAATGTACGTTGTCTAAAAGGTATCACAAAACACAAGCTGTAATACATTCCATTGATGGTTGTAGTGATGTCATCATACAACAATTTGGTTAAGGATACAGAGCTGTCACACTTATCTACTTTTACGTTACACATATCGCCACTTGACCGACCGTGTCCTTTTCATCAGACACTGGCAAATTCTGTATCCTGCCAACTGCAGCTAACCTTTCCTTTTACAGTGACTGTGTGCAATCATTTTATTTAACTAGGTTGAGTCATATGTTATGCAAACTTTATTTCACTTCATTGGTTTGCGTATTACAATGCCCAAATCCCTGACAAAGTGTTTAAACAAGTAAATGAAATGAAAAAAACAAGTGCAGAAAATGGAAAGCTGGCATCAAAATATTGCTAACGTGTTTTGCAGGTTAAATTGTTATTGGATCTCTGCTGGGAACCCATATGGTATAGAGTGTAATGATCCACAGAGTGCTTCTAAGTGTCACTAAATGCTCCAAGGGTTAAATGTAGAATAACTAAGAACAAAAACATAAAGCTAACACAGACTCAGAACTGAGAGCCAGAGTCAGAAATAGGTATTGAGATCAGGCTAAGATAAATAAATGAGATACATAACAGTGGTAAGATCTGGCAATCAACGTACCTTTTGTACCATGGAAGCCCTCTTTTCATGGAAAGGGTTAGCAGACAAGGCACTAGAGTTCAGGATGAGGATAAGAAATATACAGCCGAAAAAGCCTGGGGCCCGATGGCCTATCAGCAGCATATTTCAAAACATTCAGTGACATATTACATTCCCCGTTCTTATGTGCCTTTAACTCTTTATCACACACAAACCCACCCACCCCAGGGATGCTAGAGGCGCACATAACAGTCATCCCTAAAGAGGACAAAGATCCACTCCAAACCACAAACTACAGGCCAATATCATTGCTTAACGTAGACATCAAGATATATTCAAAAATAATAGCCAATAGACTTCTGACCGTATTACCCTCTATTGTCTCCCGTGACCAAGTGGGTTTCATCCCAGCTCGGGAAGCAAGGGACAATACAATTAAGGGCATCAATATACATATATATGGGATTATATGCTTGCGGTCTTACACTCTCTAGGCATCGGCCCAGGCATGTCAGGCTTAATCTCCTCTTTATATGCAAATCCCACAGCTAAGATTCGGGTCAACAATACCCTGTCGGATGCCTTCCCCGTCCGTAAAGGGACGAGGCAAGCCTGCCCATTGTCGCCTATCCTCTACGTTCTTACCGTGGAACCGCTTCTTTGTAGCCTAAGACAAAATATCGATATTTCAGGGATCCACTCTGTCAACAAAGAATTTAAACTAGCTGCATTCGCGGATGACATCATATTATTCCTATCCAAACCACTCGCCACTTTACCAGTATTGCTACAGGAATTTCGACACTTCCAAACTCTCTCCAACTTAAAAATCTATTTTTCCAGGTCCTTCGTCCTAAACATATCCTTGTCACAAGATCTAGTCGTCCAATGTAAGACAAACTTTGCGTTCATTTGGAAAACAGACTTGCTCAAATACCTGGGTATACAGATTCCTGTCCACCTCTCGAATCTCTACACCCACAATTGCCTACCCATTTTAAATAAATTGATCTCGGACATTAAAAACTGGAACAGACCAATTTTTTCTTGGTTTGGGAGAGCGGCAATTCTGAAAATGAACTCTCTGCCAAGACTACTATATATCCTACAAACAGTCCCCATCCATGTTCTCCTAGTGTTTTTCAAATCCTACAAAAGCCTTTGCTCCAAATTCCTATTAGGGAGGGTAGACCCAGGATCAACTACACACAACTGACATTACCTAAACAGTTAGGGGGGATAGGCCTTCCAGACCTCTCTAATTATTATAAATCCACCCACCTTTCCAGGACTGGGTAAACTTGGAAGCATCTTTTACAACCCTGGCCCTGAAATCCTTACCCTGGATACTAGAACGACATCTTCCGACCGAGATACGCTCTCACCAATTAATAGGCCCTACTATACAGTGTTTCCACAAAACCTGTAAACAAATCTCCTTATCATAAATCACGAGCCCGTTGACACCTATCAAATTGAACCCTGACTTCCCTCCAGGGATGCACCACCATTTTCTGTCAGACTACTGGCCGACCGACCAGATCCTTGCAGACCACTTCTACAATCAGGGGAAACTCATATCGCCTGACCACATCTCTTTACAAACAAATAAACCTCCTATTGCCCCATGCCACTTCTTAATGATTACCCACTATCTTAAATCCCTTGACCTTACCTCCTCCTGCTCAAGACAACTCATGACATTTGAACAACTATGCACGTGAAACCCTTCCCAGCATCGTCTCATATCTACTATACACTCCCTTCTGTTCACAGATTATCGAGCCAACAACAATGTGACCTGTAAGAAATGGGAGACAGACCTCTCATTGTCTCTAACCCCAGAAAACTGTGAACATATATACCGACATTCACAAAGGCTCCACGCAGGAGAATGGTTATAAGATCCAAACTCGTTGGTACCGTACTCCAACCCTTTTACACAAATTTAAGCCTACCACTCTGGAAACCTGTTAGAGATGCCTAAATGAAAAGGCTCACTCTTGCACATCTGGAGGTCCTGTCTAAAGATTCAAAGCTTTTGGAAAGACGTTCATCGTATCATTTTGCAGGTCACAACATACGACCTAGAATATACCTCGGCTCAATTTTTACTGCACTATTCACCTCTACCCTACACATCATATCATAAATCTCTGGCAATGCACAGGCTAAACGCGGCAAAACAGTGCATCCCAATCCACTGGATGTCCACTAACACCCCTATGATCAAAGAATGGTTCAGCAGAATTAGCAAAGTAGCTGAAATGGAGGAGCTAATTTACATTGCTCGAGACACACCAGCGAAATTTGGAGCAAAATGGGCAAGCTGGACCCATTTTTGCTCTTCCCCAGAACACCCCCGCCTTCTTAACACACCCACACAATAGAAAGGAGTAGGACAATCTAAGGTGCTATTCTTGAGACCTCAGATGCTACGCCCCAAGGGCGCAGATACCCGAAGGACATTTCTGGTCCTTAGGACTCTGACCTCAGTTGTACGCAAATGGATCAAAGTGGGACTGTCTCCGGCTGGATGGGTGAAGGGGAGGGGAGAAAGGGAGGAACTTCCCCCCACTTTAATCTTTTTCCTCCTTCCTTCCCTTTCTCATACTCCTCCCAGTCCCCCAATTAACCCCACGCCCCCTCCATTACTGGGTTACTCCTACCCCATTCAGACCCACATACAGTATGCAATCGACACAAACCTTACTCTACCAGCGACATGAATATAAGTGACACCTGAGGTCCATTCTCCACTAACCCAAAATTTTGCACAAGAAATACAGACCCCCAACTCACCTCAGATGCCAGAAAATAACTACACCTGCTCCCCAAAAATTAGAATGTATAAGCCCCGAGCATTGTCCATCAGTAGGAAATCTACTAACCCATATCGCTCACACCAAATCACAGGTGCACACACTCTCTGATAACTATGTTTAGGTAGCATGGTTGGCTCCATGTTACAGATTTGATGCTGGTTCTGTCCATTGAAAAACAACAGTGAGATAACAACGAGAGAGGGATGGCCACTGCTCCACTACAGTTAGTTCGGAGTGGCAGAGCTGCCCTGACCGTCAATCGCAACCCCAGCACCACAGAAACAGAACAGCGATACTAAGATTTCTGAACTTACAAGTCATAATTTAAATGTCTAACAGTGTACACCTAGATATTGTCTCTCCCCCGCCCCTCCTACCCTACCCTACCCTACCCTATCCCTACTGTTTCTTGATGTTGTTTCTTATGTATATTGTCCGGACTATTGATATCCAAGTATTATACAACATATTGTACCTATTATACTGTTATAATATCTGTAATCCGTACATATCATGTACTTCTGTAAAAACTTCAATAAACTTTTTGAGAAAAAAAAAGAAATATACAGCCAACAGAAAATACGATTCATACCCCATAAAACACTAGATACTTACCTACAAGGCAAAGCAGGACAAAACCCCAGTAGTATTCCAAATAATCACAGTGTAGGGGAGGGAGTTTGTCACCTAGAGGGCAGGTTAGAAACTACAGGCCATGTTAACAGCACTTCACACCTTGTTCCCTAGGGCGTTAACCACCTCATGCCAAGAGCTAATGAACACTCTAGTCTTAGTCTCTAATGTCTATTACACATTGCTATTTTTTTTTTTTTCATTCAACCAGTGGTCTGAATGACAGAAAACTGACAGCTCAGGTCAGAGCTGCTGCATTAAGAATCAATGTTAATACAGTGATTTCCCCTGCTGTTCTATGTGGCGGTGTGATTACCAAGATGGCGGTTGGACATCCGAGGCGCCTGTTCCTCGCGCCTTTCGGGCCGTTGTGAGCTGCGATCTATTGGAGGGGGAGCAGGGGACTATCGGTGTGTGCGGGGGTCGCTCTCTTCTCCAAATACTGTGTTTAACTGCATCTGGACGGGCCACATGGCTGACTTACTGCAACTATAATCGGGCTGGTGGGCACGATCACAGATGCTTTATATCACTGCTGCTCTGCACTCCTCAGGAACATTGACAATCCGGACTATGTGGTCTGCAATCTCAGGGATCTCCCACTGCTCAAATATCCTGGATCAGCACGGTTAAGTCTCTACCTATGTATGGACAGGTTGTTTCAGATTTAACTATGTGCCCCCGATGGTGATCGGGTGACGGGGATTAGTATCCTCAAAGTTCCATATGGTTGGTGGCATCTCTGCTCAATGCCTAGAGAACTGTGTGCCTGACATAGGTTAACCTTCTTGTTTTTCTCTTTTTTGTTATGTTCACAACCTCATGTGGCTTATAGCCATGTTAAGTTTGGGGATCCAAATGCATCCAGGTTGGGGGGGTTGCATGGGGTGGGGGGGTTGGGGGAAATCATAGACTTTTGTTTGGATGTGGGGATGTTATATTATGCCTAGAAGGAATGTTTATCTCATGTGTTTGGCAGGTGGTATGGTGGGGGATGGAGTCGCTCATGGGCTCCTGGTGATGTCTTGTTTGGCCCGTGCCTAGTTCCAGGGATGTGGATGTGGGTACCGGGCTATACTACAGACTGATTGGTGCACCCGCATGGCTCCTTTAACGTTAATTTCATGGAAAGTCAGAGGGCTGAATTCTGGTGTTCAATTTCATCAAAAACGATAGCCCTAACATATGCATTCAGCAGGAAACGCATTTGATGGGGAGCAGAGTACTCAGCTTGAAGGAGTCATGTGTGGGGCATTACTATAATTCTACATACTTAACCCATGCCAGGGGAGTCAGTATTTTGATCCGAAAAACACTGTCATTCGATCTTCTGGACCTGCGTCTGGATCCTGAGGGCAGACATGTGCTGTTACACACTATTTTTGATAATATGCCCTTGGTATTGGTGGGACTGTATGTCCCCCCGCCTGCTAGTACTGCTGCCCTCGCCGGGGTGGCGCAGCTGATGGCTACTTTCCCGGTGGCTGCAGTCATCCTGGCCGGGGACTTTAACATGATTCCGCCTCCAAATATGGACAAACTTAAGCCAGATATGGCCACGGAATCGCCAATTTCCAGATGGGCCTCTACAATGGGACTAACGGATGTCTGGAGATGGAAACATCCGAGGACTAGGGGATATACCTGTAATTGGATTTCTGAGGAATGGGTGGAACCACAGATAGAATCAGCTATTCCAGCCTACTGGTCCTCTGCTCCCCCGAGAGAGGCAACCCCTTCATCCTGGGAGGAATTCAAAACATATATTAGGGGCCAGTACCAATCACTTATTGGGGCGGCAAGGAAGTCCTCTAGGGAAGCTCTTGATGGGGCGGAGAGGGCGGCGAAGAGCTTGGAGGCTCAGTATGTGCTTACTGGGGATGAGGGTCATAGGATGGATATGTCTGTGGCATGGAGGGAGGTTCAGCTCCTTAGGGTCTCTGCGGCAAAAAAGCAACTTCTCTTTCAGTCACAGTGGGTCTTTGAACAGGGTGAAAGGACCGGGAGCCTGTTGGCATGGCTCTCCAGGGAGCAGTCTATATCAGCACATATAGCTAATATTAGGGACAGCGATGGGAGACTTTTGACAGACCCAGGTGAGATAAACTTACGCTTTGCTAACTTTTATGCGGATTTGTACTCCTCCAGGGTGGGGTATACCCAGGACTAGCTGCACTCCTTTGTGGACTCTATTGATTTTCCAGAGCTCACCGGGGAGGCGCGTAGAGGGTTGGATGCTCCATTTACCCTGTAGGAAATTCAGACTGCTATTAATTCCATGCAGACGGGGAAGATCCCTGGTGAGGATGGCATCCCCGCAGAGTTCTTCAATACCCATAGTGCATCTCTGGCGTCTAAATTTCAAGAGATGTAAGTGGCCTCAAAAAGGGGGTCTGAGCTGCCGCCTTCCATGTCCAGAGCAGTTATAGTAGTCTTGCCCAAGCTGGGAAAGTACCCTGAACTATGCTCCTCTTATCCGCCCATATCCTTGCTGAACATAGATGCAAAAATACTCACGAAAGTCATAGCGCTCAGACTTAATAAGGTAATCCTTTCTCTGATCCACGGAAATCAGACTGGATTTATGCCAGGTAAGGAGACAGATATTAATCTCAGAAGAGTGTTTACAGTGATCGACAGGAGGGGCCGGGGATGGTGGCCTCGCGAGAAGGCATTTGACTTGGCGGAGTGGGAGTATTTGTGACTGATCTTACGGAAGTTTGGCAGATGCTATATTCTAACCCAACAGCCCGGGTCCGCACGAATGGCTTGCTTTCCGCATCTTTCCCACTCCGCCGGGGGACTAGACAGGGTTGCCTGCTCTCCCCGGCCCTATTCGCATTGACAATTGAGCCTCTGGCAATGTTAATACGGGCCTCGCCCGGGGTGGCTGGTATAGTCGTCCCTCCATTGGTGGAGAAGGTGTCCATGTATGCGGACGATATGCTCCTCTACCTCAGTGATGCTCAACAGTCCCTACAGGCAGCATTAGAGATCATTAATGTCTTCGGTAGATTCTCAGGTATCAGAATAAATTGGGACAAGTCGGTCCTGTTTCCTCTGACTGATATTGCACCCCCGGCGCCTCTGCCGGCTCCCTTACAGTGGGTTGACCGGTTTAAATATTTAGCGGTCATCTACCTGGAATTGAATGTCCTACCAGTATTTTATAGCATCCTTAGAACGAGTACAATTTGGAGGAACCTGCCACCTACACCAGTTGGGAGGGTTAACTTAATTAAAAGGTCCTTCCTCCCTAAATTTTTATATGTCTTCAGAAATACTCCAATTCGCATCCCCAACTCCTTCTTTAGTAAGTTGGACCAGGCGATGGGCTCCTTTATCTGGAAGGGTGCAGTCCCTAGGGTAGCAAGGCTCACACTTCAACTTCCTGCATCAGAAGGGGGGTTGGCGATGCCCAACTTTAAGAAGTACTATTGGGCGACTGTTTTGGTGTCAGTAAGGTGGTGGTTTGTGCAGGATAGATCTAACCCAGTGGTAAACCTAGAGGCGGCCATACTGGGATCTTATTCCAAACTAAGCAATTTTGTACACAGGGGCCATAAATCTAGCTCTCAGGCCACCACCCCTATGAAAACTGTAGCCTTGGTATGGGGGCAAGCCTCTATGTCCCTGGGGGGGCCGGAGAGGGTCTCTCCGTATTCCCCACTGTGGGGCAACCCACGATTGGAACATTTAAGGAGGATCCCTGACCCGCAGGTGTGGGCTCGGCATGGGGTCAGGATGCTGAGGGATATCATACCTGGCTGGCATCTACTTACGTTTGCAGAACTTAAAAGTAAATTTCAGCTCCTACCCTGGATGTACTTCAGGTTTTTACAGCTTAGACATGCTGTTCGAGCGCAGTTTCCTGGCCCCATTGCCCTTGAGTCTCACTTGGCGGAACAGCTTCTTATCTCCCGAATCGTCGATAGGACATTGTCATCTATATACCTCAGACTGACCTGCGGGGGAGGAGGGGGGGGGCGGTGAGGGCTTTCCAGGCTTGGAGAAGGGATGTTCCAGAGCTGACGGAGAAAGACTGGTCTGAGGGTCTTCAACAATATATCTCACTCATGATATCGGCTAGAGACAAATTCGTCCAGCTGAAATTCATGCACAGGGTATATTATACACCCCAAGGACTCTCCGTAATTTACCATACTGGAGACGAGCGGTGCCCTAGATGTCGGGGGGAAATAGGGAATTTTATTCACATGGTATGGTGATGCCATTCACTCCAGTCCTTTTGGCAAGCGGTGGTTGCTGACATTAATAGAATTAGTGGACTATCATTCTCTCTAGACCCCCGAATATTGCTGCTGGGAATCCCTGATAATTTGCCCACAAATACTCATGCTAAGCTCTTTGTATTTTATGCAGCATATTATGCTAGGAAAACTGTGCTGCTCAGCTGGAAGGCGGCGAATCCTCCCCTGGCCTCAACATGGAAAAAACTAATCAATGAGACTCTGCCTTTGTACAGATTGGCATACATGAGCCATAACTGCCCCAAAAAATTTCATAAGATCTGGTCGACGTGGGTGGAGGCAAGGCACTTGACACTGTAGGTATGCGCCTCGCCCTCCGGCCAGAGGGACCCTCTCGGGTCTAATATGCCCCCCCTTTCCCCTTCCCCCCCTTCTTCCCGTATCCTTAAAATTTGCTAAGGGTCCACCCCCAATTGGACCAGGAGAAGTACGGGATCTGATGTGGTTCCTTTGAGTCCGGGAATAGCTATTATGGATGAAATATAACACATGTTACACTGAAACAATATCTGTTATCCATGCATGAAATGTTAAGTGGTGCCATTGGAAGATAGTGTGTGACGATGTACTTCATTGTACCTTTACCTGCTGAAATTCACATGTAACCTGACATATTATATTTGAAAAAACATTCTATCTGTTAAAAAAAAAAAAAAAAAAAAGAAAATCTATGGAAATAACTAAAAATCAGAGTTCATAAAGAGGCTTCAAGATTTGAAGACTGTTTGTGTGGAAGAATGGACCAAAATCTCACCTGAGCAATGCATGCAACTAGTTTCTCCAAACAAGAGGCATCTTGAAGCTGTCATTACCAACAAAGGATTTTGTACAAAGTATTAAATACATTTCAGCATGTTCAATACTTTTCCCTGTGTCATTCCTTTTTATTTAACATAACTTAATTTCTGAACTTATTGGTTTTGGTTTCTTTGTATGTATGGATTGCATGGGATGTTACTGACGTGGTGAAAATGTCATGTCAATAGCCCCTTTAGAAATATATTTACCTAGCAAAATGGTGACGTAAAACAGTTCAATACTCGTTTTACCCACTGTTTATTTAAATATGAACAGTATATACCCAAAACAGACAGGGTATGAGACTTCCGCAGAGGAAGAAGTCACATATGACTCACAGCCACCACAATACCGCTTTAAAGTAGAATGCTGGCCTCCTATTAAAACAATATCTACTGTAGCACTTATAATGTATGTAAAATCAAACCTTTTTTGCTGTGGACTGAGTCAGGAATGTTTGAAACCCCTGCCAGTTAATTTTTTTTGCTGTGTACCAGTGGAGACATTTTCTCTTTACTTGTCCCGGAGATGAAACAAGGAGTTAGGGAAAATTTCTAAGCATGAACAGAATTCCCCTCTTAGAGAGTTGTCCATGCAATTAGTTGGAACCATTGGAAGATTTCCTCTTACCTCTTGTTTTGGGGGCAGCACTTAAGCTTTGGATTTTCCTTCATTTTTTTCCCATTCTCATTTTTTGTTAGGGCACTTTCACACTGAGGGTGGTGGGGCGTTAGCGGTAAATCCCCGCGGGGATTTACCGCTGTTACAGCGGCGCTATGGTAGCGGGAGCCATGCATTTTTAACCCGCCACAAGGGGTTAAAATGGGGTTAAAAGTGCCCGCTCTCTGCACTTCTGAGGTGGTGTGCAGCCGCTTCCCCATTGTTTTCAATGGGCAGGGGCGGTGGAGGAGCGGTATATTACCGCTCACCGCACCGCTCCAATAATGCGGCTTGCAGGACTTTTTGTAACATCCTGCACGCGCACCGCCCCAGTGTGAAAGCACTCCTGCTTTCACATTGGGGTGGATGGGGAGTGACTTTTGAGGCGCTTTACAGGTGCTATTTTTCGCTAGCAGTTTATCAGTGCCAATCAGTGCAGCTTATCAGTGCAGGTTATCAGTGCCCATCAGTGCAGGTTATCCGTACTCATCAGTAACATATAGCATACGTTTTTGTGCTGCTCTCACCTTGTGGAACTTGGACTGAGCCTCTTCCGACCCTTTGCACAGTGTCAAGCCGCTCCTCCTTCAGCCTCCAGAGACTGCCTAGCTATAGGACACCACCTGGAAGCTGATGTTGCAGCCCAAGGGGTTACTACCTGTGAGGAGGACACCACCATCCACCAGCTCTTGGAAGGTGATTGTCTCTGAACACTGGTCATGGGAATGGAGGCTTTTGCATCTTCTTGTATGATTATTACTTGTTTCAAATGGTGTCTATGTATATTTTTAACTGGGAAGGTGCAAACTTTGAATGCACTATTATGTGTCCCCTTGTATGCCTAACCTCATTCAGCATACTTGGGTTTAGTGAAGATCTGGGCTCACTTGGGGTTACAGGCTGCATAGTTAGTCTGGATACTCCCTGGCACCTACTATCACCCTGATGTGACAATTCCTGGAGCTCTAAAATCCTTGCCAATGCTTGCTATATTTTATCTGGGTCATTGGGCTTATTGAAGGTTATATCTGACTGACATTGTGAGTGCATTTCTTATCTTTAATATTTAAGCCCAATGTATCTAACCACCTTTAACCACATCAGCTCCAGAGGAAAACCCCCTTCCTGACCAGGCCGTTTTTTTGCGATACTGCACTACGCTGCTCTAACTGAAAACTGCACGGTCGGGGGACACTGTACCCAAATAAAATTGATGTCTTTTTTTCCACAAATAGAGCTTTCTTTTGGTGGTATTTGATCACCTCTGTGTTTTTTATTTTTTGCGCTATAAACAAAAAAAGACCGACAATTTTGAAAAAAAAAACAATATTTTTTTATTTTCTGCTATAAAAAAACACATCCAATAAAAAATTGTAAAAAAACAAAGTTCTTCATCAATTTAGGCCAATATGTAGTCCGCTACATGTTTTTGGTATAAAAAAATCCAAATATACATATATTGATTGGTTTAACCACTTCCCGACCAGCGCCATAAATAGGCTGCGGTCGGGTTTGAGCGGCTGTACCGGGACATAGCCTGCACCTACAGGCTATATCCCGGTATCATTTTTTAGAGCTGGTGGTCGGCTATCCAGGGGTAATGACCGATCCGGCTCAGGAGCCGCTCGGTCATTACCCCAGGGGGCGGGAGGGGACGCCCCCCCTCCCGCCGCCTTCCACCGCTCTTCTCCGGCCTCCCGTCCCACCGGGAGACCGGAGCGACGATCCGGCGCGTCCTCCAGCTGGAAGGAGACCTGACAAAAGCCGTAATCAGCTCCGATCGGGTCTCCTTCCAGCTGGAGGACGCGCCGGATCGTCGCTCCGGTCTCCCGGTGGGACGGGAGGCCGGAGAAGAGCGGTGGAAGGCGGCGGGAGGGGGGGCGTCACTTCACAACGTCACTTCCGGTTTACACGGCGGCTAACGGCGCCAAATTTAAAAAAACGACAGTATTCAGAATCGCCGGTTTTGGCGATCTGAATACTGTGAAGTGCAAAGGAGGGATGGGGGGTCTTTTAGACCCCCCGGCCCTCCAAAAAGAGTACCTGTCACCATATATTACTATCACAAGGGATGTTTACATTCCTTGTGATAGCAATAAAAGTGATCAGATTTTTTTTTTTAAAGGAACAGTGCTAAAAATAAATAAATAAATGAAATTTAAAAAAAAAAAAAAAAAAAAAAATATTTAAATCAGCACCGTCCCCGCGAGCTCGCGCAGCAAAGAAAACGCATATGTAAGTCGTGCCCACATATGAAAACGGTGTTCAAACCACACATGTGAGGTATCGCCGCAATCGCCAGAGTGTGAGCAATAATTCTAGCAAAAGACCTTCTCTGTAACTCTAACCTGGTAACCGTTACATTTTTTTAAAGCGTCGCCTATGGAACATTTTAAATACCAGACTTTGTCGCCATTCCGTGAGTGCGCGCAATTTTCAACCGTGTCATGTATGGTATCTATTTACTCGGCGTAACATCCTCTTTTACAATATGGAAAAAAATTGGGCTAACTTTACTGTTGTCTTATTTTTTAACTCAAAAAAATAAAATTGTTCCAAAAAAAATCACGCTTGAAAGAGCGCTGTGCAAATACCGTGTGACAAAAAGTATTGAAACAATCGCCACTTTATTCTCTAGGGTGTTTGAAAAAAAATATATATATATATAATGTTTGGGGGTTCTAAGTTATTCTCTAGCAAAAAAAATGTTTTTAGCTTGTGACCACCAAATGTAAAAAAGTGGCCCGGTTGGTAAGTGGTTAAGGAAAAGCTATAGCGTCTACAAACTATGGGATAGATTTATGGACTTTTTAAAAAAAACATTTTTTACTAGTAATGTCTGTGATCAGCGATTTTTAGCAGGACTGCGACATTGCGGCGGACAAATCTGACACTATGGGGTTGATTTACTAAAGGCAAATCCACCGTGTACTACAAATGCACTGCAAGTGCACTTGGAAGGCCAGTCATGTAGATTTGAGGGGAAGATATGAAATGAGGGGAAGCTCTGCTGATTTTTATCATCCAATCATGTGCTATCAAAAATGCTGTTTTTTTATTTTTCTTGCATGTACCCCTCAGGTCTACAGCGACTGCACTTCCAAGTGCACTTGCAGTGCGCTTCCAAGTGCAATTGCAGTGCACCTGTAGTGCACAGTGGATTTGCCTTTAGTAAATAAACCCCTAAGTGAAACTTTTTGGGAACCAATGACACTAATACAGTGATCAGTGCTAAAAAAATGCCCTGTCACTGTACTAATGACACTGGCAGGGAACATCAGGGGCAATCAAAGGCTTAACTGTGTTCCCTGGGAGTGCTTTCTTACTGTGTGGGGGATGGTTTAACTGAAGAAAGACAGATATCCGTGTTCCTGCTTAGCAGAAACACAAGATCTCTGTCTTTCTTACTAGCAGAATAGCGATCTGCCTTGTGTACATAGGAAGACCGCCGTTCTGCCTCTCTCGTAATGATCGCCAGGCTTCCGATGAACATCGGGTCCGCCGGACCAGTTGATTGGCTCTTGCTGTGTCCAATCACAGCGGGAGCGGGGCTCCGGCGGCACGTGCGCCCCAGAGCCGAAGAAAGGAATCATGCACAGGTACGTGATTTTTCGATTAAGGGCCTTTCCTGCCGCAGTATATCTGCATGGGGCGGTCCTTAAGCGGTTAATGCACAAGGTCATTTGTGCCCCTTTTTTTTCTCTCTTGTTACTACAAAAGCGCTCCTTCTTTGAAGTGCAAGGCGTGCTTTAACATATGTTCTGCCTGTGAATGCGTGTCCTAACATTGGAGTTGTAGGAGGCAGGCCTGTATAAATAATATATTTTATGTTTTCCTTTAGTATTCAATTTTCTTTTAGTAAACTTTTGAAACCTGTATATAACCCATTTGAAGCAGATCTCTATTTTGGATATGGTTAATGTCAGTGTTATTGCAGCTGTGCTTTAAAACGACTAATCTTAATTTTTGAGGTGTATGAAACCGTGGGAGGAAGGAAGGCATAGCAGTAAAGTTTTTATTTCTACTGAGATGTTGTTTTTACACCTAGATCTTAATTAGAACTAGTAAAAAAAATGAAGTGTTAGCACAATAAATTCATACTTATTTCAGCAGACATTGTTGACTTTGGAACTGTCACAAGTCAGTGAATATGGCTAGAAATATAAATGAATTCTTCTTACTCTCATAAGCTGTTTAGGAAAAAAAAAGCAAAAAGTGGTTTTAGGAGATTTTGAATGGAATCATGATCTTTGTAGACAAGTAATAAAATCTGTGTTCACATAAATATTGCTTAAAAGAAAAGTTCACCTTTTCAGGCAGAATTTCTTTTGCAATGTATTTTCTGCACAAGCCATCTCAGTGCGCCTTGAACCTGCACCTCTCCAAATTCCAAAAGATGTATCTTAGCCCTGACTTCCTGTACCATCATGTGACCATACAGGAAACTGTATATCCCATCATGCACTGCCTAAGGGCCGGTTCACACCTAGACGATTTGCGATCCGACTTGTGACGCCCCAAATCGATTGACATCAGAAATCCCATTGAAATGAATGGGAGCCGTCTTAATATGCACTACTCAAGTCGCTCCGACTTCAGAGCGACTTCTGAAAAGGTTCCTTTTACTATTTCAAGGTGACTTCTAGGTGATTTGAGCCCATAGAAGTCAATGGAAGTCACTTTCAAGTCGAATCACCGTCTATGAAGAAGCGACATTACAGGAAAAAGAAAATACTTTTTTAAGGCAACCCCCCCTCTCTCTCTTTGCCTGGCATGGAGGTCGCTTCAGGTCGCTCTGAAGTTGCCTTGAAGTCGCATTCAAATCGCCTAGCAAAGTTGCCTCTGATGTTGGATCACCTAGGTGTGAACCGGCCCTAACTGTATCACAGAATAGGCTGTGTTTTACCTCTCTGTACTCCATCTCCCTCAATACTATACCATATTTTTTTATTTCCACCCGCTTTGCTATTTCCTCATTTATGCAATCACATGGGAGACAGAGAACAGAGACACCCAGCTGTCATTGTTCTTGTAATCCAGCTCCAGGCAGCAGTGCTCATGCGTGCCTGATTTTGTATATATTGAATGCATTGTTTAGGTTGTCCTTATATTACAGAGGACAGAGATTGCACTCATCCTACACTCATCATGCATCCAGATCGAATTGTGTATGGCCAGCTTAAATCAACATGGTGAGGTAATGTTATTTGAATGAAACCAGTACAATATATATATATATATACCGGTATATACACATATATATATTTGTTATGGTAAGGACTATGCTTTCATTTAAATATAGCATTAGATACATTTTAGAAAAGAAAATGTATAGCCTCCCTTAGTAACAAATCACAAATTTAATTTGCTAAGGACAACTTCACAATTCTTGATTAATTCCCCTATTTTACTGGATAAAATGTATATAACAGGACGTACTAACAACCGTTGTATGCGATATCGATCGTTCGTATGTGCGATTAGAACAGCCAACATACTACGGTCGTACAAGGGGAGTTGTGTGAGCAAACTAGAAAACTTGGTCGTACCAACAAGCGCTCATACGACCGTTGTATCGTGTGTACAGAGAAGTTGGTACAACAAGTTGTATTGTGCAAAACACGCATGCTCAGAAGTCAGGAACAGCCGGATGCTAATTACATGCACCTGAACGTTCTTTCTGTGCTCGTACGATCGTGTAGTGCCGTCAGTATGCAAGTTACATTATCCAACATACGATTTGAGAGTATCGTAAGTACGATCGTCGTCCCGTGTGTACGAGGCATTAGGCTCACCATACCATACACATTAAAATCTCTGTACAAACACTTTTCTATTTACCAAAACAATGTAATGTGAGGACCCGCGTAATCTAAGCAGTCAATTTGTATCCCACGAGGTAGGACCTTGCAACACATAGTTGTTGGTAGCTCTAACGATTGTACAATCAGACTGTAATTAGAGAGGGTCAGAACAACCCCAGTTCGGGCCAGGACTCTTGAACGACCCCATTGAAGTCTATGGGACCTGAACTTGAAAAATCAAGTCCCCATCTCGATGGCTTATATGCAAGTTATTGGCCATAAAAAGGGTATGCAAACAAACAAAAACTTTTTTTAAAAAGATAGTTTTTAAAAAAGCAGTGATTTTAATGATGTTTAAAGTGAAACAATAAAAATGAAAAATTTCTTTAACCTCTTATGTACCACCCCAAGCAGATATAGTGTGGCAGGATGGCCCTCCTGCGCAAAATCACATACCTGTACGTGATTTGGTGTACTGGGTCTGGGGTGCGTGTGCCACCGGTGACCTGCTCCTTCTGTGATTGGACACAGCAGGATCCAGTCAGCAGGTCTAGCGGACCCGATGTCCACCGGGACCCGCTGATCGTTCCCAGGAGACGTAGAACCGCGGTCTGGCTATGCAAACAAAGCAGACCACTGCTCTGTGAGAGTGGAAGATGGAGATCTTGTGTTTCTGTTAAGCAGTAACATGGATCTCTGTCTTCCCCCAGTCAAAGCACCCCCCTACAGTTACAAAGCACTCCCCAAGAGCACATTTAACCCTTTGATCGCCCC
>BLSH010162857.1:496104-509283 GCA_018402905.1 Glandirana rugosa
GGGGTATTATTAAGGGTGGAGAAGCAGGGAGGGGGATTATTATTAAGGGTGAAGAAGCAGGGAGGGGGGGTTATTATTAAGGGTGGGGAAGCAGGGAGGGGGTTTTTGTTGAGCCCACAGCTGTAAATCACTGCCCTGCACTACAACACCCAGCAGCCCTGCTCCTCCTCCAAGAAATTCTGCAGCAGCAGCCAATCACTGTCCTGCACAACCACACCCAGCAGCCCCCTTCCCCCCATACAAGAAGTTCTGCAGCACCAGCCAATCACTGTCCTGCACTACAACACCCAGCAGCCCCCCCATACAAGAAGTTCTGCAGCACCAGCCAATCTCTGTCCTGCACTACAACACCCAGCAGCCCCCCAATACAAGAAGTTCTGCAGCACCAGGCAATCACTATCTTTCACTGCAACACCCAGCAGCCATGCCCTCCCCCCTCCAAGAGGTTCTGCAATCTGCAGCAGCAGTGATTCCCTGAGAAGTTATCAGAGGTGATGGGAGGGGGAGCTTGGCTCAGGACAGAACACAGTGTCTCCCAGGGAGACAGTATACTACTCACCGTGCAGAACGATGTCATCCTGCAGCCGCCCACAGAGGAGGGATGGGAGGGGCAGAATGCAGCACGTAGCCCGGGAATATACTCAGTCCACTCAGACTGAAATAAGGGAGAGGCGCGGGCCAGTAGAAGAGACATTACGGGGATGTGACTTCACTTAACCACAAATTGGCTTATCAGCATTTGGGGCCCTCCAACAATGGATGGGACCTGGGCAGATGCCCCATTTGCCCTGAGTTAAAGACGACCCTGCTTCATAGGCAGGGTCAGGGCATTCCCCCAGGCATGTTATTTAAAGAGGAAGTAAACCCTGATGGGTTTTACTTCCTCTTTATTACCCTGCAAAGTAAAAGCATAATAGGCTAGTATGCATCGCATACTAGCCTATTATGTGTCATTTACCTGCATTCAAAGCCCTGTGCTGTCCCCGCTCCAGGCCATATCCATCTTCACCCTTCTTCCTTCTGGGGCCACGGACTCCGGCTCTGTGATTGGTCGGAGTCATGTGACGTCACTCCCGCGCATGCACGTGGGAGCCGCCAATCGCGGCACAATGTTAGTGAAGAAATAGCATGGAGGCCCGTTTCTTCACTGCGCATGTGCCGATGATGTCGGCACAAGCGAGTACAGTGTATGTCTCCTAAACCGTGCAGGTTTAGGAGATATTCACAGAACCTACAGGCAAGCCTTATCATAGGCTTACCTGTAGGTTAAAGTGGTTGTAAAGAGTTTACAACCACTTTAAAGGCATTTAGCATTTTTAATTCTGCCCTCAAATCATTACTAAGAATACTGCTCCCCACCAAATGGACTTAAAAAAAAATGTTTTGCTTTGGTACATGTCCCCCAGGGCAGTGCCCAGTCCCCATGTTATATGTTTGACAATCCCTTGCCTAGTAGCCTAGGAAAGGCTACTACTATTTTTTAACTTTTAGCTCCCATTGACAATGGGGTTTGGATTCGGTACCTGAACTTTACTATGGTTTGCCAAACCTGACTCAAACAGTACCCAGGTATGTTCAGCTTATCCATAGTGGTGATCTTAAAAACGCCATCTCACATTTGTCATAGTTCAATGCCATTGATCTAGTATGGCCCTGTGCTCATATTGGGTCAATGATCTCACTGGCCTCCATGCCCCTTTGTGTACTTGCTGCTGATGCCCTGGATACAATTGATTGGGTGACAGTGGGCGGAAGAGACAGTTGCCTTCCAGGTTCATTGTGAACCCAAGTTGTGACCAAACTCAAACTCCTAAATACATTTTCTACGAGGGCCTGTGTTTGCAGAAAGGTAACATAGCCCATAACCCATGCAGCAAAATGTATTCGTAAGTGCATATGCATTAAATAACCTCACTAAACATTGGTGATCATAGTCAGTGACACCATTAAATTGGTCTGATGGGTACTGCTCCTCAAGCTTGTGGTTTGTGGAATTGCTGTATCCTTATACAACAACCCAGGCACATTATTTCTTTCTTTTTACACTTGTAGCTTTAACATTGGTAGATACGTTCTTCTAATTTAGTAAAACATTGTACAGATTCAGTAATTCTGCCTGCTAGAGAAAGGAATTTTAAACTGGGCAGGAGTTAAATTTCTCATCATGACTAAAAGTGTTCTAATGACCTGGCTTGTCAAGGGCACTCCCTATTGAGTCATCACCTATGAGTAGTTATTGGATCTCTTGGCAGGTTGCAGTCTGAACAATCACTGAACGCCAAAGTAGTTGCCTTTGGATTCCAAGCCGGGTGCTGCCATAGACAGTTCTACTTACAAATGAACAATCACTCTATTGTTTCATTGCAGGCCTGAGCCACTTTGAAGAAAATAAAAGGCACATATCCAGTATCCCATTTATCCCTTTTAAGGTCAAGCTACCCTCACAAAATTTATGGTAACTGTTGTAGCTAACTTATGCAAATTTCTTAAAGGGCTAGAGATGTGTGATATAACATTTAATCAAAGATTATCTGCTACATTTGGGCTTGTTAAATGAGTGTAATTTGGTTATGCATTTATATATACATTTAGACATACCTGCTTATTGCTAACCTGCCAATGGTTATACAAAACTGTGAAAAAGCCTGTCCCATATGGGTCACAAATGATTACTGAAATCATGCCTGACAGAATTACATTGGCAATCAGTTATAAATACGCCATGTTGGAATATTTTTCCAGCATACTGCTCTGTGGTTTACTACAATTACTGTTTTCAATGGTAGTTTCATTTACATACATGAAGTTACACATTTTTTTACTAAGCATAACTTCCTTAGTTGGTGGTCAGTGTCCCAGATAGCAAGGATAACTTACCACAAATTTATGGCAGTGTTGAATTGTAAGTCTTGTTAACTTGCTGTACATTTTCACTGGCAAGTTGTATACTTACAGAGCACTTGAAGCACACGTTCTAGTTGACACTTTACAAATTAGAGTAGCAAGAGCAAAGTTGCAGTGGTGAGTCTACAGCAAGAGCTCTGCAAGTCACAGTGCAAAATATAACTGAACCAGAACTTGCATCAGACTTGCAGAATGTGTGCAAAGAAAGTTGATCTGGAGCCATGCAATGCAGACTTGCTGCAATTGTGCAACAAACTTGTGAAACCTGGCAAGTCAAGCAATAGCTTAGCAAGTCATTTTCAAACTTGCAGCTCAATTGCTTGCCATCTGAGTTTAATGGTCAGTGCAATGCTTCTCTTCAGCTGGTGGTCAGTGTATTGTCCCCTTTTAGTTAGGGGTTAGTGGAGTGCCCCCTTTCGCTGTACTGTGCAATGCGAGGGGATGCCATTTACAATGAATGGCTCCACAACACAAAGCACATAGAACAGGTGCCTTGATATATGTTGCGACAAGGCACAGTTTGCAACCCACATCATAATTAAAATACACTAACCACCACCAGTCATTTTAAAGTAAGAATATAGAAAATATGGACGATGATAAGTACAAAATGCATTTAGTGGTGTTACATCATGGTATGGTTACTTTGTAAATGCCTTAAATCATATCCAGATGTGGTTTCTCCTCTTTTATATGGTCTGTCATCAGCTAGATGGAAGATCTCTTGTCGTGGAGCTCTAATGTAGGTTTCTGTCACTTTTTTGTCTGACTTTTCACATTCCAGCAAAAGCTTTATTGCCAACGGCTCCCTGTTGATCATAATGATGCATTCCATACTCTACTCTTGAGAAACTATGTTGACAGTAATAGGGTCCCAAGTGTGAAATGTAGAAGGTACAGTAGGCTGTTGGGTGCAAATGTAACAATATTATTCCTTTTTAATCTCTGTGTGTATGATAATGATTGAAACCTTGTGTTCAGATCAAATGTTGCAGTTTTGGAATGCATAATGGTTTTCTGTTTTTTTTTTTTTCATAACCTGTGTGCACTTGGAATTTTGTGTTAATAAATATCCTAATTTATTTTTACTACAGGAAAATGCACAAAAATGTGAAAATGCACTCTTCATTTGTTTTATAGCATCACTAGAACTGATATAGGAGTACATGAAGTTATGTAGGGTACCATAGAGAAGTCCTCTCAAAATTGCCAAGAATTAAAAAAGGAAAAAACTGCTAATTGTTCACAAATACTTCCTATTCCGTAAATAAATCAGTACAATTTAAGTTCAAAACTGGTTAATGTGATTTTTTTTGCTAATCTATATTTTTAAATTCTTTGCAAAGGTGTAGTTAGAGGTGTAAAATAACTGGGCAATGACATGAAAAAGCAAAAGCAACCTGCAAATTATATATAATGACCAATTCAAGGGTCCATTCACACTAGGAACTACATATGAATCACATAGGACTGCTGTGCAGTTCCTGTGCGATTCATATGCAGTTCTGTTCAGTGCGATTTTAGCCCATTCATTTTGAATGGGCTGAAATTGCACCAAACTGCACCATGCCAAAATGAGTGCATGCACAACTTTTTGAAATGCATGGCAACCGCATCGTATGGTACTTTTGTACTATGCGATCTGGTGGGGGCTAGTGGGCAAACGCACTGTGTTTGCGACCTGCATTTGGCATGTCATTAACTTTTAACAGAACCCTGCAGCAGATCAAAAGGGGAGTTGGAATGCAGTGCAGGAAGCTGCACAGGAACATGGCTCTCCCACACTGCATTGCCCTGAGCTGGCAATATACTGTATACTAGAGCAGGGGTAGGAAACCTTAAAGAGGTGGAAATCTACCTGAACAACATGGGAGAAGTCAAAGATCACCAGGCACAGTGTCACCTCCTCACACCTGATTTAAACCTCCAATTGCTACCGTGTTGCAATCGCGCATGATATAATAGAAGTCCATGGCTAAGCACAGCAAACCTGCAGGAAAGCTGCAGGTACACTGCACTGCACCCATGGTGTGGGTAAACCGCAGCACATCAGTGTGAAAGCAGCCCTATACTATTATGCCCAGTGTATTGCTTCACACTAACTGGAAGATCTCTTCTTTCCTGCTGCTGGCACCACTCTGTTGACCGCTAGCCGAGATAAGAGGTGGAGTGCAGCTGATACAGTATCACTCCGGATGGGTCAGAAGCTGGCACTACAGAGGAGGCATCAACTTATGCAGCTCTTGCTCCCTACTACAGATCCAACTTTACAAGCAGTTCTTCTGCATTGCACTCTGATGTTCTGGGATGGTGGGTCAGCAAGACCAGACTGCGATCTACCAGTCAGCTGTCTGCGATCTACCAGTAGATCGCGATCTATAGGTTGCTGACCCCCGTACTAGAGGGTGGTTATATGTACATGCACAATCAAACTGCCCTCAGACAACTGTGGGAAGGTGCCTTGCAGATTTATATTTTTGAAAGCAGATACTGTACAGGATTGAACTTATTTTAAATAGTTTGTTATATTAAATAAACATGTCAAAATAAAAATGTTATACACCCATGACATCCATGTCACAGAAAATATTTTTTTCTTAAGAGTACAACATTAGCGAGTCACTTTCAGACCCTCTTTCTCTGGTGGAACATCAATATATTCATTCTCCTAGATGTGCTTGCATCAAATGTTTACACAAAGACAGTTTGTGGCAAAGGCGTCGCTTTGGGGGTGCAGGGGGGGCCCACCCGGGGGACACCCACTAGAGAGGTGACACCCGGCATGTCGCTGGATTGAGAGTAGCGCCGCGGCTCTGTGGTTTGCCAATTTAAAACATGTACTGTATATGGAGAGAAAAGGAAACTGCTCCAAGCTTTGCCTGTTAATCACCAATAATCACCAGCTGCTACTCAGGTTGGGTGCTGGCTTAGCTGTGCTTGCAATGTAGGATGAAGAAATTCCTGGACAGCCGCACTTCCAAAAACACACCGCTTTATTGACGAGTATTAAAAGCAGATCAATACATCACATGAAGATACGAACAGGACCCCTGAAGGGGCATAACAGCTAACGCGTTTCACGTCTCGGGGGGACGCTAAGTCAGCTATGACTAAGCGTCCCCTCTGAGACGTGAAACGCATTAGCTGTTATGCCCCATCAGGGGTCCTGTTCGTGTCTTCATGTGATGTATTGATCTGCTTTTAATACTCGTCAATAAAGCGGTGTGTTTTTGGAAGTGCGGCTGTCCAGGAATTTCTTTATGTACTGTATATGGTTCAACCAATGGGAAGGAGTACAAAAGATTTAAGGAAAGCAGACATTCTAATGGAACTGCAGCTTGAGCTTTCTTTTCTTCATATTCTTATTAAAGTTATAATTATTATGCATCATTAAAACCCAGAACTTGACTGCCAACAATATTTTATTTACATTGCTTATCTCAAGTATGATCATTGCAACATTTAGCAGCTGTGAAATGATTCAGTTTCTCCTAAAAGGTAGAATTTTCCTTTGATAGTCTGAGCTCTTGGAGAGCTGCCACTACATATATCAGTGAGCTGTATACCTCTCCTCTGATCATTCCCCACCTTAGGCTCACTGCACTGCACATTGCTGGCTGAGAACTTTCCCTAACGCAATCTGTCAGACAACTCACAGAGGAGGGAATGTTTACACAAGGGTGGTTGGTTATTTAACGTGTTCACTTCTCTTTTGTTCATTTCCATTCGTTCATTGCACACGTATACAGGGAGAGTCAGGACTGCTGGTAAAATATGAATTCAAACTCAGGCTTGTTCTGTAAGAGAATCACAGACACATTTACCAACATCCGGATGAGTGTGTAGGGTCCCTAAGAAATAGGATTTAATGTCTGAATGAATGTGACGTAAGATGGATGACAGTCAAGCCTAAAAAAAAGGATTTCTATCCAAATAAGAACATTGACCAATCATATCCCTGTGAAACAAAAGAAACTCACTATGCTCAACCCAGTAAGATAATATAGACAGTGAGAGTAATTGGCCGAACAATCCCAACATGCCTTTATTTACTGGAATATATAGCACCCACCTCTCCCCCAGTCTTAATTATTTGTGACCCTAATGAAAGAACATTACCATCTAATGTAAAGTTCACATATAAACTGGTATTGTTAATGTCTTACTAAACACAGGACCCTGCATTCACTATACCTGGTCTCCCACAGTACACAGAACATGGAAAAGCAATAGTTTTAGTAAATATAAATACATTTTTTCATCAGCGGTCTTGTGACTTGTATCAGTGTCTGGTTAAAGCTTGTAGGAGGAGTTTTCATTTTCCCCTTATTGTTCTATAAGGCTGCAGGAACCCTGACCCTCTGTCTGGACAGTGCTAATTGGCCCTGTACTGATCACATGCACCCTCCCAAGGAAAAAAAACGCTCTAGCAATACACACCAAACATAGCATGTGCAGCCTGTCCCCTAATGCTCTGTTCTATCAGGAGATGGATTGGAGTTAGTGGAGGAAGAGGAGGATCAGAGAGAAAGGATCACACAGCTTTTATACAGGATGCAGAGGATTAACCCCTTAGGTTTCACAGTGAGTATAACAAGCATGCTTTACTGCTTATACAGACTGATTTTACTGTTGTGGGTTTAGTAACACTTTAATGCCCAACTCCAGGCAAAAAAAAAATAGTTTCTTCCATCCCTTCTTCCCACACTGCTCTAACCCATCATATAAGGCAATATTTATGCCTTACCTGGTGAAAAAAGACATACTCGCCTAAGTCCACCTACCAGGTCCCTCATCTGCACTGTTTCCTGCTGCAGGTACTGCTGATCCAGATGTGTAGGTTATCCATTGCTGCCCTGCATCTCTACCATCCCATCACCATGATGTCACTACTCTCCTGTATTCTGAGAGGACTTGCCGCTGGACAGCCAAAAGGATGTTTCCACATCATGCAGGCAGGGATGTGGACACCTAAAGAAGTACCTGCCTGTAGAAGACAGCGGAGGAGTAAAGGATCGAGTCGGAACCCAAAAATGTGACTGTGGGTTTAGGTAAGTAAAAGGCTATTTTAACTTTTTTCTTTCATTTTAGCAATTAACTAGAGGGTAGTAGGATGGGGGGTGGTGGTGGGGATAGTTGTTTTCTGCCCAGAGTCAGGCTTTAATAATAATAAGTTGCTAGGTTTCTACTCTGCATCCTGCTACTATATATTTTTTTTAATTCTATTCAATACGTTAGAACAATGCTAATAAAAAGGATCAAGTGTATATTAGTATTTTCAGAAAATACATCTAGAACAAAAATTTTTTTTAAAATTTATTTTGGAAGGAGAAAAAGTTAGTAACACTGTCAGGTTATGGAGGCTGTGTTTCCCAGCTGGATGGATTTACTCTCTACCCAGTTATGCATGCTGCATGTGGCAGTTAGTATCAGAAAACCACACATTTTGCCTGTAAAAATTAGTGTTATTTTAGACAGGCAAAGGTTCTTTAGCAGATCCGTCTAATCAGTCCACTGATCCCCGCCAAGCAGGCGGATGACAGGTTTGTGTACGCTCCGCTTATGCAAACTGGACACAAACACAGCCCACTTTCCTCTATGGAAGGTCCGATGGAAATGGACCACCTGTCCATTACCATCCGACTGTCATCCGATCCAATTCACCAGACAGACAGAGAACGGATCGGATGTCGGCGGGTGTCAACGGACACATGTCCTTTGATATCTGCCGCTCCATAGAGGGCAATGGATGGTCTCTTTCTCTCAAATGCATTCGAACGCAATTTTTGCTTTAAAATATGCCACTAAACTCAACTGCCTCTAAATGACTTTAAACTACTCAGCATACATGTACAGATAAGATGACATAGAGGAGAGTTCAGGAACTGCTAAAAAAAACACGCCCAACTGCTCCTAAACGTCGGTTTTTCAGCAGCAGTGTACATAAGGCCTTAGAAAATTGTGTGACTCCCATGTACCATCTCATACAAAATGGAACCTGTGCTTAAATTAATTCATTAGAAAGAGGGAGAAAAATTGCACAAAGAATGGTACTTGAAACATGAATGAACTGCATATGCTGCCAAAAGCAGCCACAAATGTTATCCAGTTTTCTAAAACTAGAAGCATGAAAGGAAGAATTTCCCTCCTTAAAGCAGAGTTCCACCCAAAAGTGAAACTTCCGCTGGTTGGATTCCTCCCCCCCTCAGGTGTCACATTTGGAATCTTTCGGGGGGAGGGGGAAGAGGACACCTATCTTTAGGCTTCCTCCTCCTCCCTCCTCTTCCTCCGCTGTCGCCAATGAGAGAGCGCAGTGGCAGTTCACGCATGCAGCTGTGAAGCCGAATGTCTACTCGTCTGGGTTCCCTTACCCTCGATGGCGGCGGCAGCACTCGTCCACCAATCCGAAGATCGGTGGGCGGTGCCGACATCGCTGTACTCCAGGACAGGTAAGTGTCCTAAAGTTAAAAGTCAGCAGCTACTGTATGTGTAGCTGCTGACCTTTAATTTTTAAAGGGGCGGCAGCGGGCGACGGACCTCCTCTTTAAGATACAGGGCCATAGTGGCTACATAAATAAAATTGACTGTAGTAAACTGTAAAGACGGCTAATTGATACTTTTAAGTCGCCATTAGTATGTGGCCTATTGTGTTGCTTGAGATCTTTAGTGATCATGTATTTAAATATTGAACAGTGTCCGTTTTTTATGCAGTAACAACCAACAATTCTTAGATAATTATTATTATTTTTTATGTTGACACTCTTAAGGGATATTATGCAATTCTTGTTCATTGCATGGTTTTTAATTAGTATTTACCAGTGCAGCCTTACTGTCAAAATATCATTAAACTTAAGGAGTAGATAGTGGTATTTTGATTATTAAACAAACATGATAAACAGTACTATCGTCTCATCTTAATTAACTAAGCATACCAGCTAGTGCACCGTATCAAGGTAATCCCCCTGTGGCCTGTCCTTAACTTACCAACAAAATACCAAATAATTGTATAGTGCCATTGACTTAAAAGATCCTGTCTGGTCTCTAAAGATTTTAAACTGTTAGGTCTGTACAATAAACAATACAATCTAGTAATATACAATAATCGCATACTCGCCTCTTCTCCTAGCGCTCCTCTTTTCCAGTGCTAGTCAACAGAACTAAGTCTAGTAACTCACCTACACTATGCATTTGAATTGAAAAAAAATCTGCTTTCAGACCACAACTATTGGGTAGGTAGATAAGGAATTGAATCATTGACCAGTTAGAATAATGATTTAGTAGCAGTGCCTTTTCTTTTGTTTTGTTTTTTTGCCTCACTTTATGTACAGTAAGTTACACTAAAATGAGATATTTAAAATACATTATACAGTCATTACAAATAAAAAAAACATATATCAGACATCACATCTCTTTCTAGATTTTGCTTATTTACTCTGCAACAAACATATCCCCAGGAAATTTATTATAATGTTAGATATCTTGTGGACAGCATCCAGACGTGATCCAAATTAACAACACACAAGCTATTACAAGGCTTCAAAAATTATTCATATGTAAATGAATGGCATTCATGGTTGTATTGCCTGGGGTGTACTGCTGAATAATCTCACTTTTCATTCTACAGTAATTTCTTCATGTTAAAAATCTGTGTTAGTGAAGCAGGCCAACTTCCTGTAGGTCACAGTGACATCATCACTATGTTAGATTGAATGGATTGGTCTGCTGTCTGGACAGCTGGGCCTTTATTCTTAGACATAACATTAAGGAAGGAGGTAATTTTAGGTTGATCCGTTACAGGGTGGAAGGAGGAGGGAGCTGTCTGTATTTAGGAAAGTTGCACAAAGAATCACACAAAAAAAAAATGAGTCAAGTCTAATTTTTTTGTAGCAAAAATATTTTATAACAGAAAAAGATGTATCCTATGAACTAATAGTTACAACAATTATATAATAATATATTACTCATTCCTGTAATAAAATCTTTATCATGGTGCAGCTACATATGTAATAACTTCCACAAAGGGCTGTTGAGTTTGATGCAGGCTTGAAGCAAACTTCTCTATAATCACTATGTCTGCATACATGGTGGCACAGCACTTCCAAATGTCTGAATCAATACAAAAAACACATTTATATAATGTTTGAATATTTGAACATACTGTATGTGGTTTTTGTAGTAATGCATTCATGTCAGTGTTGCCAACCTACCAGATTGAAATTTACTGGCACAACATCCAAAATTTACTGGCACAGCCAAGTTTTTACTGGCATTTTAAAAAATTACAGTTTTCAGTGCAAATTTCAGCATTAATTCTACAAGCAAGTACACTGTGCAAATATCAATGTGATTTAAGGTAGATAGCAAGGTAAAAAAACATATTTCTCTTATTTTCAGTATAATAAGGGCAGATTATTTAGTCCATCAGTTTTGCCACCTATGACAAATTGTAGAGATTTCCCCTTAATTTCTGTTCCATAACCACAACAAAATGTGAGGTGAAATCCCTGGTAGCCACTAGGATCACCAAAATCTATGTCCCCACTTCTAAAGACTTCCTGTCTCCATCACCTCCTGTTTTTATCCCTCCAGTCTCTATTCCTCCATCACCCCTCATCTCCATCACACCATCCCCCCGTCTCCATCCCTCCATCACCTCTTGTCTCCATCACACAATCCCCCCATCACTTCCTGTCACCATCCCTCCATCTCCATCACACCATCCCCATCACCTCCTGTTTTCATTACACCATCCTTCCATTACCTCCTGCCACTTATCCAGCGCACACTGCACACATACAGTGCACACTCACACTAAGAGAGAGAGACTCCTGCAGCCTGGCTCGCGGCTGTCTATCAGAGTGAGCAGAGACAGTGTGGATGTTAAACAGTCACACTCTCACTGTCCCAACTCTTTTTGGCTGGCTTGAAGAGGAAGCGTACTGCACTCACCACTGTCACCAGGAGGTCTGCAGGGTCAGCCAGAGCAGGGAGGCAGGCAGGAATCAGGAGGATCCATCCATCCGGAGCGTCTGCTCCGGTCAGGTGCTGGCTGGCAGTGGTGTGGCAGGAAAATGCAGTAACCTCATTTGAGGGTGGATGGGCTTTAGGGTTGCCACATCATCCCTTTAATCCAGGACACATATTAATTACCCAGGGTCTGTGGCTGATTAAGGTGGTAATTAAACTCACTTGGTGCCTTATCTGCATTAAGTTAGCCTCAGAACTTGTGTAATTCATATGTGTCCTGGATTAAAGGGATGATGTGGCAACCCTAATGGGCTGGGCAGTGGCACTAGCTGGCAGCAGGAGGAGTGGTCATCCAACTCGTCTCAGGGTCAGGATCAGATCTTCTCACTCGCCGCTCGGGGATTTCCATAATTGCACATGCGCAGCTCTGACCGGCGCCAATGGCCGCCATTTTTACTGGCACATTTCTGCTACTACGGACTTTTACGGACACCCAAAAAAACTGCCCTGTTTTTACTGGCTGTCCGTAAATTTACAGATGGTTGGCAACACTGATTCACATGTTCATGTAAAGCCATTATATTCTGTAGTGTCTTTAAAGCGGTTGTCTACTGAAATTTTTTTTTTTTTTAAATAAAAACCTGCAAGATAATAGCATAATGAGCTAGTATGCACCGCATACTAACTCATTATGAAATACTCACCTTGAACGAAGATCCGACCGAGCCGCTTGGTCCCCTCCGTGGCAGCGGACATCTTCACCCGGATCTTGCTTCTGGGTACACGGCTCCGGCGCTGTGACTGGCCGGAGCCGCGAGACGTCACTCCCGCGCATGCGCGCGGGGCTCGTTTTCCCCGGCAGGGTCCGGAACAAATGCCGGCTTTTGCCGAGACACATACGGCGCATGCGCCGGAACATACACGGCGCATGCGCCGTAACGATTTAGTACATTAGAAAGGGAATATCTTCTAAACCATACAGGTTTAGAAGATATTCATTTTACCTACAGGTAAGCCTTATTCTAGGCTTACCTGTAGGTAAAAGTAAACAAAAAGGGTAGACAACCGCTTTAAGAGAACACTAAACCATTTATACCAGTCTCTCACCTTGAAGAAGATTAGAGTGCAATGTCACCATAAACCAGCCACGACTAGGTGCTCCTCGTAAGATTTCTGACAGAGGAGTGAAAATAATTATCAAAAGAGTTGTCCAAGAGTCAAGGACCACTTGTGGAGAGCTTCAGAAAGACCTTGAATTATCAGCTACAATTGTTTCAAAGAAAACAATAAGTGATGCACTCATCCGCC
>BLSH010162857.1:509293-520519 GCA_018402905.1 Glandirana rugosa
TTACCTCAGAACGTACCACTCGTACGTATGTCCGGTACCGCCTACTCACGTAGTGAATAACAAAAGAAACTTTGTTAACATCGACTATTAAGTTCCAGAAAGACTTCGAGAGGTGTTCACCAGGAACTGAGAACCTGTTGAGAAAACTATTAATAAAAGTGAGGAGACAGTCTTTAGAATGCTCCTCGTGTCTAAACCATACAGGTTTAGAAGATATTCATTTTACCTACAGGTAAGCCTTATTCTAGGCTTACCTGTAGGTAAAAGTAAACAAAAAGGGTAGACAACCGCTTTAAGAGAACACTAAACCATTTATACCAGTCTCTCACCTTGAAGAAGATTAGAGTGCAATGTCACCATAAACCAGCCACGACTAGGTGCTCCTCGTAAGATTTCTGACAGAGGAGTGAAAATAATTATCAAAAGAGTTGTCCAAGAGTCAAGGACCACTTGTGGAGAGCTTCAGAAAGACCTTGAATTATCAGCTACAATTGTTTCAAAGAAAACAATAAGTGATGCACTCATCCGCCATGGCCTGTATGCATGCTCACCATGCAAGACTCCATTGCTGAAGAACAAGCATGTTGAAGCTCATTTAATGTTTGCTGCACAACATTTAGACACGGCTGTGAAATACTAGGAGAATACAGTCTGGTCCTATGAGGCCAAAATTGAACTCTTTGGATGCCATATAACACACCATGTTTGGAGGTCAAATGGCCTGCACATCACCCCAAAAACACAATACCAACAGTGAAGTTTGGACATAGACGAAGAAAGCTGGACAGCCGCACTCTTCTGCAATCTCTTTATTCAAAAGAGTGGCAATAATAGCATGGGTGGACTACAAGTATCAGCTGATGTGTTTCACAACTATTATGGGTGCTTAGTCATAGCTATGACTAAGCACCCATAATAGGTGCGAAATGCATCAGCTGAGACTTGTAGTCCACCCACGCTGTTATTGCCACTGTTTTGAATAAAGAGATTGCAGAGGAGTGCGGCTGTCCAGCTTTCTTTGTCTATGTTCCTGCCTGCATGCAGATTCAGCATCCTCACCTGATATTGGAGGTTACAGAAGTAGGGAGCATGGGTCTATTCCTTGAGCTATATGTTGATCTAGTGAAGTTTGGACCTGGGAATGTGTCAGGAAATGTCTCACCTGCTGGTGGCGTTGTGGCTCCCAGATCCATGGGCTGCAGTTCCAGTTTCCACCAGCGGGTGTCTCCCAGCAACCAGAAGCTCATTTAGTCATCACCTGATGCTCGTTGCAGGAAGGATATTTAAATCCTGTCTGTCCTGTTCTGATTGCCTTGGTGCTTTGGTCTCCATGTGCCCCTGACCTGTGATCCGGTATCCTGTATCCTGCATTCGTTCCTGGACCCCTGTCTTGCAGCCTGATCCCTTCCTACCTGCTCTCTCCATCTCCTGTTCCCTGTTCCTGCCCTGTCTTGCTCCCAACTCCTTCTGATTGATCTCCTGTGTATGACCCGGGCTCGGCTACATTTGCGGTTTGGCATTCCCTATCTGCTGTATATATTGAGTTTAGTCAATTGTTCTTTGTGTGTCACTATTTGGTTATTTGGCTTGTTTTACACTGTTTGGTATGTTGAAGGTGCGTTTACAGCTTTGTCCACTTATCTTAAATATGTTATATTATTTTACACTACCTATGCCTGGCATTCTCTGTTGCAGTTCACACATGTCTGGTCACACCAGTTACTGACAGAACGTCATGGTGTGGGGCTGTTTTTCTGCATACGGTACTGGCAAACTTAATTTCATTGAAGGAAGGATGAATGGAAATATGTACCAAGACATTCTTGATAAAAATCTGCTGCCAACTACCAGGATGATGAAGATGAAAGGAGGGTGGACATTTCAGCAAGACAATGATCCCAAACACAAAGCCAAGGAAACTCTCAATTGGTTTCAAAGAAAGAAAATAAAGCTGATAGAATGGACCAGCCAATCATTTCACTTTAATCCAATACAAAAACTATGGAAAGAACTAAAGATCAGAGTTCATAGAAGAGATCCTTCAAGATTTGAAGACTGTTTCTGTGGAAGAATTGGCCAAAATCACACCCGAGCAATGCATGCTACTAGTTTCTCCATACAGGAGACATCTTGAAGCTGTCATTGCCAACAAAGAATTTTGTAGGAAGTATTAAATACATTTCAGTTAGTGTGTTCAATACTTTTTTCCCTGTGTCATTCCATTTTATTACATATAATTTATTTGCTTTGGTTTCTTTGTATGTATGGATAGCACGAGTTGTTAACATGTGGTGAAAATTTCATGTCAATAGCACCTTTAGAAAATATATTTACCTAGAAAAATGGTGATGTGTTCAATATTATTGTACCCATAGTATGTTGCAGACCATACAATTCTTCAGGCAGAGAAAGTAATGTTTTCAGCATGGCAGTTTTCCAGCAGTGTTATATTACTCACTCACAGCTCACAGGATGCCAGAGGAGCACTTTTCTAGGAAGGGCTGTTGTATTACTGTATCACACTGTGATCCCTGAAAGTCCATGCAGATATCTGGCCGCTAGTGGGAGAATGTTCAAAGAAGCTGACAGAGGAACCACCCTGTGATGGGATGTTATTTCTCTTCCTTACAGGTAGCTCGCCCTAATACTACTCTCTCCCTAACCAGCAGAGGTTCTTCTTAATCCCACACGGCGGGCACAATGAATAATGCACATTCTCCTATTTAAGGACTTCTGTGTCAAGATGGTCACCCAAATCTCACAGGATTGTGGCATCCAATATGAAATTCTGTCATCCCCCCCCCCCTCCATGATGGCTGCCTGGAGCCCATAGCAGGGGACAAATTATTATTCCTCAATGTTCTTCTGCCAGCCTGAAGAAATGTCAGCCTCAGGTCAGCAGATATATTGCAACTCCTGGCTACAAGCAGTGGGATCACAGTTTTAAAATGTGCTGTTTTAACTAGGAGACATTCCTACATAAAAACACACAGGGGTTAATTTACTAAAACTGAAGAGTGCAAAATCTGGTGTAGCCATGCTTAGTAGCCAGTCAGATTCTAACTTCAGCTTTTTCAATTAAGCTTTGACAAAAAACCCTGGAAGCTGGTTGGTTTCTATGCAAAGCTGCACCAGATTTTGCATTCTCCAGTTTTAGTAATTCAACCCACAGTATATGTGTGAATAAACTAGACAACAGTAGTTGTAGGCCTGTAATCCAGAGATGCCTGTGAAAGAAGTACCGAGTTAGGAGCCAATGTATGTTGCTCTAGGGGATAGGCCACTTTAAAATTAAAACATAAAATCCCTTTCAATGACATGATGTTGCTAACACTTTTACAGCATCTCTGCACCAAAGAAACTGACTTTGCTTCATTCTAAATCACCCCCTGGTTCTTTTTAGCGCCCAAGTAAATTAGGATATGAAAAGCTCATGTTTAAATAAAAAACGCTTGCCAGGATCTGCAATGACATGTTATAACTCAAATGGAAATAGAAGTGGCATATTGTAGAATTAAAAGGTAAATAATTCATGATATGTTTATCCCTGGCTTACATTACAAACATTTGTATTTACGAGCATGATTAACTTTAATGTAGTTGAAGTCTCCAGTCTACCTTTCTTGCAGGGCATGAAAAGTTTAAACATGTCTTGTCTGACAGTTATAACAAAGTTGGAGCAATTAAGGGCTTAATTAATCTGTCAAGAAAAATAAGCTCCACCCAAGCAGTGCAGCAGAGGCTGACAGATAATGTCCATGCTCTTCATAAAAATAAGAATGGAATTGCTAATATGAGTTCTGGGTAGAGCGTTTCACATTACACATTTTATTTACTTCTGAGCATGTTTCAGCAGCCTGTTCGTCTACTAACTTATCAACATTGCATGAGTGTCTTGAGATAAACTCTTGTGATGAATAAGTAGGTGGTCAATGTCAGGAGGTAGCCATGCAATTCAATAGGGTACATAAAAAGGTGTATCTGTATTTAAAAAAAATCTGCTGTAATGAAAATCAGTGGCTAGCTGTTTTGGGATAGAAATACCAGTCATACAGTCTTGGACAAAGTGAAAGGTTGTAATAGGCTTGGGTGGACTGACACTTCTGTCTTCTGCCTTGTCTCACAGTAGCCTCTGCTGTCTCTCCACTTTGGATATCTATAAATCTGTACATCAGACTATTTGGAACTTCTCTTTCTTAGTTGTAGATGGATTGTTTTGTAACCGATATGGCCATCTACAGCAACAACCGGTCCTGAAGATGTGGATTGCTCCAAGCCAACAACAGAAACAGGCAAGGTATGTTTATGAGACCTATGCAGCTCTCCTTATTACTTCAATGTCCAACATTCCAGTAAAAAACTATTAGAAAGAAGAGACAGCAGAAGTCAAGTAACGGACACTGACAAATCGCATTGGATCAATTGGAGCCTGGACATACGTGGAGCAATTAGGTCTCAAAACTATTTTTGTACAGGACTTAAAACACAGTCGTGAGCTCACTTCACCTACTTGTTAGGAGCCCTGAAACTGGATATGTAATCTAGGAGGTAATCCATCTACTGGCAACATGGCGTTCATGGTTCTCAGTTGTGTGTTCCCCTTTCCTTTTGGTCTTTCACTCTATCATGTAGGACAGTGAAAGGATCCTGCCACATGAAATGTAATTTTTTAAAAGCTGTGTCTACAGTATAAAATACTACCAAATCCTTATAACCAAAACCAGTTAGCGCAACCAAAATGAGAAAAAATATCATGTATATACATAACAAACAATTTCCAGTTGCCAGCTAACACTTATAAAGTGATTCCACAACTCCTACCGAAGAAGTCCCCACCTTGGATGTAACATGTATGTCACCCCATGGCCATCTTGAATTTTGTCTGGATGCCGGCTCTGTATTTCATGCCTTCCATGCTAAGACTGGCTGTAGTGCTTTATACACTAGATCCTGTGTATTTCTCTGTTCTTACATGCACACTTCTTGTACCTAAGGATGGACTGCCTATGTGTGGTGACATTAAGGATCAAGCATGATAACAGGAGTTGCATTCCCTGAGGGGAACAAAGTCTTTATGACCTTACTGGTAATGCAGGAATCATATTTGTGAGGTGAGCAGCCATTGCTCACTGGTGGTGAGGCACCTTTCATTTTTAGAAGCTTGCACCGTATATTTTGATAACAGTGGTGATTGAATTAACTTTGAACTTTATGATTATACATTGTGGACTTTTAGTTATATGTTCACAAGAGAAGCGGTTACATTATTTACTAAAGTATTTATTATTAACGTTGGGTTGCGTTGCACTAATTCTTGATTTTTTGAATACTAGCAAATTACCAGTACTCTATTTAACTAAGGCCAAATGTTGGTAAATTAAGGTTCTCACTTGTGTATTCCCCTTTCTTTTTGTTTTTTCACTCTCTCTCATTTCTCCACTATATAATACTACCAAATTCGTAGAACCAAAACTAATTAGCAATGATAATCAATATATATCACCGCGATTAGTTATAAATATAATATATACAGTCCTTGATATAAGTCCTTAGTAAACAGATTTTCTCAGAGTTAGTGCATATACGGACCATCCCAAAAAGTGACAAAAAGTGCTCGTGCTTTAATGGACATTTGGTGCTCCAGCCATGCTCTGTGTGCCCCACATGGATGTCCACTCACCTCTCCTCCAGTGACCACCTATCTCTAGTGTGGTCTGATAAGGCTTGTGGGGAGTGTCCCCTGTGGGTGATCCCGGCGTTCCACACCTCCAGTAATTACTCCATCATATGTGTCATCATATTATTGTGATACAAATATTTTGGATCAAAAAAGAGGTGCGCCAAGGGAAAGTAAGATGGTTAAAGATCAGCCATCGTCATTCTGGTCTCTTTAACTCTCCTTTACATCAGATAGGTCTCCCCTGTGCTCCAGACCTGGAGGAGGGGCGACCTATCTTATGTTATTCAGGTATATTATTATTTTATTTTATTCAGGTACTTATACATCGCTGTCAATTTACGCAGCGCTTTACATGTATATTGTACATTCACATCAGTCCCTACCCTCAAGGAGCTTACAATCTAAGGCCCCTAACTCACATTCATACATATACTAGGGCCAATTTAGACAGGAGCCAATTAACCTACCAGCATGTCTTTGGAGTGTGGGAGGAAACCGGAGTACCCAGAGGAAACCCACGCAGGCACAGGGAGAACATGCAAACTCCAGGCAGGTAGTGTCATGGTTGGGATTCGAACCAGCGACCCTTTTTCTGCCAGGCGAAAGTGCTATCCACTACACCACTGTGCTACCAAATTGCCAATATTCCATCTGATCTGACCATTAATATACAGTATAAATCTAAGCCACATTTACAGCCCTGGGGAAGGGAAATTGGGTTTTTGGTTGTCTTTTTTTGATTACTTACACATTTGTCATTGTGGATTAATAAGGTGTGTCTTGATGAGTCAACAAAGCATCATTCAGCAGAGCATGGTTTTTTATGCCCTGAAGGTGATTTGATGGGTTTGGAGATTAAGGTTTTAATGTAAATCTTTGCAAACTATAGGCAACAATATCTTTCATTTGAAAACAGTGTGCCATGGACAAGCAGAGGCTGGAAAGCACACGTCTGGTTGTGACAAATAAAAAGAACAGCAATGACAGATATTGTATAATCAGAAGTTTGTATCAGCCCACATCTGAATACCTGCAAAGAGGAAAACATTTGTTGTATTTTGTCAGGGCAAAGCTGTAAAAAACACTTCAACATATTGTGTAAGGTTGAGAAATATGTATTTTAGGGGGCCAGTCACAGCCCGTGTCACCTGAAACAAATAGGATTTAGTCTGTGTTCATGTTTCTGGGGTGGGGAAAACCTAGCACTTGTGATTGTGTTAAGAGCTTATTATATTATATATTTTCCCCCTTTCCCTTTTTCCCCTTTTCCTTCACTTCCCCTCCCTGCTTCTTTGGTGATTGGGTCTCCTTATGGGGTTTCCTAGATGTTTACCTACCACGTCTACCTTTTGAAATCTGGTATGGCTTCATTCTACCACTTCACATGCACATGGTTCCCTTATTTGCATGTTTGTACTTTACTTGTTAATCATACTTACTTTTACATTGGTCATGTCATCAACAATGGTATTTTATTCATTTCAGACCCCATTGTTATTTTTCTCATCTGGCTATCACCTTTATCTATTTCACATCTTTATGGAGACCATGAATCTGTGCCTGTGGAGTATTGCCTACCTCAGCTCCCGGGATAGACTAGATACCTGGTCCTGGCCTCCCTCATACCCATCATACACCACTATGCTATACTTGATGTGAGTGCTTAATACTGACTTAATTGTCTTTCCCTTGCCCACCCTAACATTAGACTCAATTACAATTTGTTTTTTGTAGATACCCCATAGCATCCGCCCCTTTTTTACACAAAATGTGTCAGGCATTCAGGATGTGGCTATATGCCTCAATGGGAATGTATACAGCTACCTAATTTTATTACATTTTCCTACTTTCATGTACAAAATTCAATTGATGATGCTAGATACTGCCCAGTTGACATATATGTGTATACAAATGAATTACAATCCTATTTATCCTATGTCATCAGGTTTACATACATTTACATATGTGTGTATATATATGAATATATGATGTTTATGCCGTGCCTCTGCAGATGTATATATATGAAATACTAATATATTTATTTATTTTACATGATATATATTGTTGTAATGCATTTAATATCTATTTATGTCAATAAAATATGTTTACACACACATTTAAACATTTTACCTCATCGATCTACTGCCTCATTTAAAGTCCCAATCCCCCTTTTTTGCTTATTATATCAGAGTGTCATGTACCTGACGGCTGAGCCTGACGTGCAGAGGGAAGGCCTCTCGTACAACCCTGGCTCAGGGGCCACCGATGTTGTAACAGTGGCCTCGAGAGCACGGTGGTGTAAGGGTACTTGAACCTTCCTCCGTGTTCAGGGTGCATCACCACGGTGGACCAGAAAGCAGGTGTTGGTAGATCAGCAGACTCTGGGCTGGTGGCAGCAGGTAGCTGGAGACAGGCAGGTGTATGCCGGGCAGAAGAGACAAACGACAAAAGGCAAAGTCCAGATACAGGCCAAGGTCAGGATAAGGGAAGTACAGGAATACAGGAATCAACAGGATCAGCTTTCAGGAACACAGCTACAGCTGCAGATCAGACAGCAAAGTACTAGTGAACCTGCTGCACTTATATGTGGCATTTGGTGCCGCTTTTGACTGGCTGCAGTAACAGCTTAGCTGAAATTTTTTCACCCAAATAAGTTGGATTTTGAGCCATGCATGGCCAGCATTAGTTAATGTTTTATTAAATATTGCTTTTGTTTTTCACTTGATCTTAGAACACAAGAAAAAAAGTCAAAATGAAGGGTTTTATTTACTGAAGACTAATCCTGTTTCAAGCAGCATAACCTGGCTTTGTATTTGCAGAAAACTGTCCCTGATCATTACTCAAAGCTACACTTGAGATAGTATACCTGCTTTGCCTTGAGTTGGATGAGAAATCCTCTTTGGAGCAGATTTTGCAGAACACAGGAGCGATTATCCAGAGACAGGAGGCTGCAGACAGCATTGCTGGAAACAATTATAGTTAAAGGGCTGAGTTGGCTCAAGTCCAGGACACCTAAATTGGTGATAAATTAGTTATTTTTCAGATATGATAATTCATTTTCAGTTGTGTTAAATGTTGTGGTGCCAGTAAGGTCTGACTAAAAAATACCAAACTAGTTTTGAAAACTTTTCATTTAGTATTTCAGTAGAATTGTGTGTGAAGTCTGACATGCAGGCGCAACGCAAAAAACTTCAGGAAAAACTCTTCTGACTTTAGCAGAGTTTTCCACAAGTTTGAGGGTTGGTTCTACACATCTTGCAAGCAAGCATGCTTGACACAGAAGGGAGAAGGAGGGTGGCAATAGCAGACACTGATGGTACCACTTATCCTTTTAAAGAACAATATAACTCGGGAAAAGTTTTTCTAACCATGTGACTCTTGAAAATTTTCAGCAGTTGGACACAAGACCACCCACAGAATGCCCATGGACTACATCAGGTCTTTTTTTATTGTTGTCTGTACACAGATATCTGATCATTACTTAGTTTGGCTATTATCTCATATTCATGGTCTACTAGAGTTGATCTCTCACCTACAGTGGCAGACATTTTGATGGATAACCCTGTGTTCATGGTAATGGGCTTAAGGTGACCCTGTTGCTAGACTTATAAAATGTAATACATGGTATCTTTGCAAAGAAAAGAAAAAAAAATTATACTTAGCTATCCCACTGCCCATGCTGCCAATCTTCTCACTCTTGAAGAGCTAAGCTTGCCAAGAATCATTTGAATGGAATATTTCTGAGAGTGTTGGATACCTAGTATCTCCCCCCTCGCACTCTGTTGTTATTTCCTCCAGCCTACATCACTACAGGATAAACTAGAGAAGTAGGGGTTAGAGAAAGCAACCACGCCACGAGGACTAGGCTTCTGACAAACTGAGAAGAGTGTTTGAGGCTGAAAATTCTTCAGCAAGCTTAGCCCTTTAAGAAAGCAAAGACTAGCAGCGCTACAGCTACATTAATTATTTTCTTAACAGCCTAGCTTTAATAGCAGTGATTAATTACTCCACTGTGGCATAAACAGTTTAAGTAGCAGTCTTTTATTTCTTTCTTTCGTCCTTGCTAGACAATTAAGCAGTTAAAGAGGCCTTTTAACTAGGAGCTGCATTAAAGCGATTTCTTGAAAAAAATCACAATAATACTCCCAATGACAGAAACAAAAATATAAAATATCCTTATCACAATCAGAGCTGGGACCCCCTGAAACATTTGGCTGAGTGACAATTGCTATTCTACTGATGAAGTATAAAGTGAGGTTCCCATAGGAGCTTATCAGATTTCACCTTTCATCCATTCAAAGCAGCCAGTATAAAAACATATGCTTGTTGATTGAATGGTAAAGTACCACAAATCCAGGTGATTATGATGAAAAGATATATAGCAGAGTTTATGTGCAGTGAAAAATGCAAAATAATGAGATCCAGGAATATGAGTAGATGGAATTATTTGAAATAACAGGTTTTCCTTGAGGAGTTGATTTTAACTCATCCATCAAGCCTCCTAAACCTCCATATTTTTTTTAGTGGTGTTAAGCATCCTCATTGGTCAAAATCAGTGTTGGAAGGCTGGACTGAGTTGGGCCAAGGTTGACTTCTGTAGGAACAGTCAATGTTCACAAAAAATGTCAGCATCTTATATTTTTTCTACTGATGCTTTTGGTGCTGTTACTGAACATAACCTCTTCTTATGTATTTTCCATCAGTTGGCTCAGTTTGAAAATGGCCAGGTTTATGACAAGTATACTCTCGAACTTAGTCTATGCCCTATTGAATGAACCTCTTCAAGTTGCTACTATGTGAACATTTTAATATTCAACAAAATATGTGTTTTTAAGATATGTATGTAACAGGTTACTACTTCTATACATTACACCAACTTTCAAAGCACAAGGAGCTCTCCTTATTAATTTTTTTTTTTTTATTAAATAAAACAGTATTACCCTGCATAGCCCTGTTTATGGTGTGCTACTGTAATTATCTGATCATATTACTTGTGTAAGATTATAGAAACTGATGCTTTAATTTCTTATTTTAAGATTGGAATCTTAAAAGTTAAGAGTTACAAATATAAAATCTGCAAATATTTAATGAATAATGTAGATGCCACATACATTATACATACCATTGTCTGTCTATGTGGCATTTAATAACCATACTAGTATTGTTTCCTGCCTCCTGAAGTGAGTGCAATGCATAATATAAGCCACTGTATTCATTTTGCCTTCATTATGCAAGCAGGGATGCCAAATAGCTCTTTGTGATTGTTCAGCTTCTATACAGTTATGTTGTGCTGGAATTATTTTCTTCATAGCTAGTAAGATAATATGGTAGTGTAAATGCTAAATGTTCAGTTTTTACATAAAGTACATATGAAGTTTTTATACCAATAAATAAATGTAAGTTTTATTATAATGTTTGAGTTTCCATGCTAATGGAATAAAGATTAAGAATTCCCCTTTCTGCATAAGCACTAATGCAGTTAAAGGAGAAGAAATAAATAATTTGTTATCCTTCATAATGTCAAGATATGTATGTAGCCCTATTGT
>BLSH010162857.1:540572-555272 GCA_018402905.1 Glandirana rugosa
GTGGTTACGAAGGGAAAACAGTACTTCTTTTCGCAAGTGATTTGTGTCACGTGGGTGTGTTACCGACTCGAGATTCCTTTGGACGTTACCTAGGACGTCTGTCTATGTAAAACTTTTAGGTTACATACCTATTTAGTTTCCTTCTTTTAATATTACAATGAATTTCACTATAATTTGGGAATCAAAAATATTCGTGAAGTTGTTGACTAAATTAGTGAATGACTCATATTCCTTGGAAATAGAAAATTAGGAACTGACACAAGGTTAAATTCGACCACGATACTAACGACGGGGTCCAATACAAAGTCCCACCTAGGAAAGAGAACGCCGTATATCACTTTAAGTAACATTATAATTTTCTTCCTTTGATTTATCCATACATTGGATTTTCAAAATGTATCTGTCTGCAGGATCCATTGCAGGTTTCCTTAGAGCTCAGCCACTGTGTGGGTGCACTGTGTTTATTGAACGCTTTTCTTCATGAAAAAAGGGAAGCATTGGTGTCCAGTTCCACAGAAATGCTCCATCTTGTTGATGATTGCTGTGTACTGTAAGATACCAAGTGCTTTTGTTGTTTGGAACAGCTTCTTATTGCTTTTTTTTACATTTGCGTGGCCCAGTAGTCTCTATTACTGCAAATGTTGCTTGACTTCAGTGCAAGGTTTGAAGCTCCCTGGTTTTGCATGAACATCCTATTCAGCTTATATTTGTTGTATGTTTCTTGGTTGCAACATCCTCCTAGTACAAAGCACCAATGCTTCATAATAATTCTGGGCTCAGTTGTACATATTTTTCCAGTATACTCCCTCATTTGTCAGGCTGTGACATGTTTATCTTCTCTAAGATAGTATGTAACATAGTATGACTAAATTAACTATACCATCTACAAAAGGTGGTATATGCTTTCCTGTTGGATCAGGATTGGCAATTATTGTATATGAGTCATTTATTACTCATCTCACTAAATTTCTGAACCCTAGTTATCTAACAGATACAGTTTGGAGTCTTCGCCTAATTAATTTATGGTTGTCAGAATGATCTATTTCATAATTGGTTCAATGTATTTTCTTAGGATACGCTTACAAGCAAAACTAATATATAAGGGGTGACATTTATTAACACCAAGAATGTTGTTCTCTAAGCTGACAATCGAGTATCTATAACAACCTACTACAACATTTTTAAAAAGTCATATGCCACCTGCAATCTTATGATAGTTATTTCCATATTTCATTAGTATTAATATGAATAATGTCTTGGAATGGTGTTTTCATGTGATCTTAGAATATTGGTACTTAGCCAGTCAGGGTATACTGCTTTGCTTTGTTATTGTAGTTTAAGATGTGTTCCGGTACTAGAAGCCATAAGAAAAGTTGATTTACCTGTGACCTGACCTACTATGTTTGCCTTCTTGGGTACAGCTGGCTTGCTTTCAATCTGCTTCTGGATTCTTGTCTGCCTGTTGTGACTTTGGCCTGTGTTTTGGACTCTGCATTCCTCCTTCTGATTTGGTACCTTACTGCACGGCTGTTAACTGACCTAGGCCTGTATCCTGGCACTGTTCCTGTACCTTGCTGTCTGGATGTTGCTGACCTCAACCTGTATCTTGACTCTGCCTCTGTCTTATGTTCTGTAGCTTGCTGTCCGGTTGTTTCTGACCTCAACCTGTATCCTGACACTGCCTTTGCCTTATGCTCTTGTACCTTGCTGTCTGGCTGTTGTTGATATTGGCCTGTAACCTAATACTGCCTCTGCTTTATGTTCCTGTACATTCCTGTCTGGCTGTTGCTGATTGTGGCCTGTATCCTGACACTGTCTCTGCCTTCTAATTCAGTACTTTGCTTTGGCTTATATCCAGGCTTCGTTTCTGTCTACTAGTCCGGTGCAACTGTTTTTCTGCCTCTGGTTCTTATCCTGTGGTCCACAGTTGTCTGTTCCTCACACCCCACAGCTGGCACTGAATACAGCATCAGCCCTCGTTCCACTCTGTATCCTCACATCTTCTACCACCACTACCTGTGGTGTTGAACAGGAATAGAAGCCCTCTTTTCAGCTCGATCTTTACAATGTAAGTAAAAGTAGTCTAATGATGCTCCTTCATGGTCCATTGAGAAGGAAGGTAAAGTAGCAAACCTGTAATTGATAGTGGCAAATGATGGTGTTGCCACCTTGTAAATAGAATATGGCAGTGAAGTATGTGAAGGATGTAAGCAAAGGCATTGTCATTTATATTGTCATAAAACAATATTGCCTAGATTGGACAATTGGCAACTCATGTCTAAGGGCTACTTTTGCAAATACAACAGTGCTTGCTTTACAGTGTCATATTTTACCTATAGATAATGCTTAAATTAATTGTGATGTCTTCTAGACCTAGTAAAAAGAAGCAGATTACTTTTGATAGAGTTACTGGGTTTCCTCCATGTTACTGAACAAAATTCTCAAAAGCAAGGCAGGCCTTCCCAGGTAATGTATCAAACCCCTTTAGGCTGCCTTTGGACTGTTTACAGAAACTACACTTGTCAAAACTACCTGAAGGACATTTTCAGTAAGAACATGGAAATTGTGTCTACTCTTGTCATATCACAAGTATCATGTACTGTAGATATTCTTGATAAACGACCAAGAAAAATGTTTTTGTTGTCTGCCAGCATAAAATGTATGATTGATAACTGGGTTAGGTATATACAAAACTCTCTGTAATATTATACCTTTACTGGTAAATGTATTTAGTTGCTAGGATTCTGTATGTGTTTTTATCAACACAGTGACAGATGAATTTCACAATACATAAGTCAACACAACTCACCTAATACATATATCGTGTCATTTCAAATTGTGTCATTTAAACCATTTATATTACATTTGTGGTCATTTTTAAGACTATTCTCTATATTTTTCCACAAATCGATTATTATATATTTATTATTATTATATTTATTGTTGTATAGGTGAAGTATGAGGGACAGGTATACTGAATTTTGGAAGGTGATGCTCCAGCAACAAAGAACATATTGTGTTCAAGCAAGTATCAGTTACTACTGATGGGTACTTCTGTGTAGTCAGTCAGTCCTCGGTTTCTTCATTATTCCAACTAATATAAACCTTTTAGAACACATACACATTTCCTTGTTACATGTGTTTAATGTCATTTAAAATAATATAAATGTATGGAGTAAAGTATTGTGTTTTGTATAAACAATATTCTTAGCATGTGCTTAAAGACTTGGTACCTACATTTTTTTTAAAGAAAACCCCTTCTGTAGTTTCCTGCGCCTGAAAGCTGACTTTAGCTTTTCCTTGCATAAAGACATATAAGCCCCTATAATTGCAGGAAATAAAAAACAGATGATTTTGTGTATGACCTTTTACCTTGGAGATTTGTATGACACACTCTGTCTAAACACTTGCCCCTGCCAATACAAGTGTATGTTATATAATACTTGAAAAGAGATGCCGGGAATCTGATTCGTGCCACCCTGGCTCCACACCTTGTCTTCCATTTTAGTTTTAATGCATTCAATCCAACAAAGGGCCTGATTTAAAATTCAGATGCTGTGTAGGGGATTGTGGATATTAATAGATACTAACAATCAGTGGTGGCCCGTAATGCAGGGCGCAGGGGCACTGCCACCCTAATCCATGCGTCCGACCCCCCCTAATCTACATGCGGGGTGCCGGACGCATGGATCCCAATGTTTTTTGTTTTTTTTTTAGAAGCACATGGTTAGACCCAGAGGCTCTAATAGGCTTCAAAAAAGGCTGGGCTCAGGGTGCAGTGCTTAGCCCACGCAGTTGTATGACAATACCGAATTAATATTTGCTGTTGTCTTCCTGATTCTCCTCCCGGCCAATCAGGAAGCATGACCAGACCCGTCACCCGATTGGCCGAGAAGAGAAGCGATCCTATTGACCGCTGAGGAGGAGGAGGGAGGAGACGCAGGGGAAGCCACCGGGAAGCACCAGGAAACGCCACCCGCTGCCTGGAGGAAGCGCTGCCCACGACTTAGATGGGGTAAGTGCATTGCTGGTGACCGACCGGGGGGTGCCTGTGACCCACCCGACCTGGGGGGGGGGGGGCAGTGATGTGTGGATTGTTTGCTGCCTCCCCCCAAAAAATGTAACCACCAGCTGCCACTGCTAAAAATTATTTGATGACGTTAATATAAAGCTACATATTTGCATTTTGTTTTTAGGAACAATTAAACATTTTTTTTAAATCTAATGAGATGAGAAGAATAGGTTCCTTTAGAGACTAATTTACATTTTTACAGCTCTTAGGCTCCTTTCACACTGAGGCGCTTTACAGGCACTATTTAGCTAAAAATAGCGCCTGTAAAGCGCCTCAAAATTCACTCCCCATCCACCCCAATGTGAAAGCAGGAGTGCTTTCACACTGGGGCGGTGCGCTTGCAGAACGTTACAAAAGTCCTGCAAGCAGCATCTTTGGGGGGGGTGTGGTGAGCGTCAATATACTGCTCCTCCACCGCCCCTGCCCATTGAAAACAATGGGGCAGCGCTTCCGAAGAGGCTGCACACCGCCTCGGAAGCGCAGAGAGCAGGCACTTTTAACCCGTTTTAACGGGGGGTTAAAAGTGCACCGCTCCCACAGCCGCAGCGCCACTGTAACAGCGGTAAATCCCCGCTGTGACTAGCGGGCATTTACCACTAACGCTCCACCGCCCCAGTGTGAAAGTTGCATTACTGCAAAGAACTGTTTCCATAAGTGATATTTAAACCTCTTTTCTTCCATTCATAATGAGGGAACCTTGTGTCTTTTGTGAGAACCTTAAGTGCCAGTTCACACTGGTGCGATGCGGGAACCCTGCAAATTCACTGCTGGCTCCTGCATCACACGTGACTCGCACGGCAGTTCACACTGTCATATGCGAACTAATGGAGTGTCAATACACTGTTAACGACACCTCCATTTCAGCTCGCATATCGCAATACGAACTGACAGTTCGGACATGAATCGGATCACATCAGTGTGAACATCCATGCGATCCAATTCTGGTACTGACGCAAGAAAGGGTCCTGTGCGTGTTTAGTCCAAATGTGATGCAATTTCAGCCATATAGATAGTATGGCTGAAACCGCATCACACGGACATCGCATGTGATTCGCACTGCAGTGCAGTGCGAATCACATGCAATATCGCACAGAGCGCCTTTGTGAACCGGGGCTTAAGCGGAACTTTACTTTCTCAGTCAACACTGGTTATTTTTAATATATAATCATATTTACTGGTTTTAAACATTTTATTTACATTACTTCAGGTAGTTCCTGGTTTCCAGGCCTAGGCATACATCCCAGGAGTCTTCAAGAAGGGAGGAGTATTTTTCTCAGCGAAGCACACCCTCCTGTCTGCATGCCTGAGCTAAGAGCAGATGGATTACAGGAAGTAAATGCTACATGAATCATCTGCCCTTACTCAAGATGGCCACAGCCAGAAATGCTAGGGGGATGTTTTTCAAAATGCCTTCTAAGCAAAATAAAGCATGAAGACATGGATGGATGGATGAGTTTGACTCTGAATATTAACCCCTTCGTGCCTAAGGGTAAAACTAATCTTATTGCCTAAGCACAATTTTGCAATTTTGACATGTGTTAGTAAAACCGTACATATTATCAAAACTACAGGGTGGGCCATTTATATGGATACACCTTAATAAAATGGGAATGATTGGTGATATTAACTTCCTGTTTGTGGCACATTAGTATATGTGAGGGGGGAAACTTTTCAAGATGGGTGGTGACCATGGCGACCATTTTGAAGTCAGCCATTTTGAATCCAACTTTTGTTTTTTCAATAGGAAGAGGGTCATGTGACACATCAAACTTATTGGGAATTTCACAAGAAAGACAATGGTGTGCTTGGTTTTAACGTAACTTTATTCTTTCATAGTTATTAACAAGTTTCTGACCACTTATAAAATGTGTTCAATGTGCTGCCCATTGTGTTGGATTGTCAATGCAACCCTCTTCTCCCACTCTTCACACACTGATAGCAACACCGCAGGAGAAATGCTAGCACAGGCTTCCAGTATCCGTAGTTTCAGGTGCTGCACATCTCGTATCTTCACAGAATATGGTTTTTTTATGGTCAGTAAAAACCAATACCGGGTGAGCTGCTCCTTCCAGGAGGTACCGCCATTCCTCCAAAGCCATACTTTGTGCATCCAGGTGGATTATATGTTATATGTTTTTGTCATGACAAATTGGGCTTTCATTTGGTAGTAAACGGTTATGGATCAAAGGAAGACTGTCCCAAAACAGTAAAAAAAAACCAATTTTTTAAAATTTAGCTGTATGTTTCTTCCTACTACCATAATCTTACACCAAAGAACAAAACAAATTAAATTCTCCTGCTCTTGACAATCACAAAGACCTCTATGTGTAGATCTGTTTGTTAGTTGTTATTTGTACCAGTAGTTCAGACCAAAAACAATAGTGCACATTTTGCTTTTTTTATCCTACCTAAAAAACACTGACACTGATACAAATTTAAAAAAAAGTCCTGTCCAAAAAAATACTGATCCAGACCTTGACCTTTGACCCAACAATTAACCCTGGCACTGACACAGATCAAACCTTGATCTAGGTATTTTATGTAATTTTATTTTTTTATTATTATTATTATTATTGTTTTACACACCCATTTTTTTTACTCTGCAAGGAGAGAGAGATACAATGTATCTCTCTCCTCCATTCACAGAGAAATAACACAGGTGGGCTTCACAGTGACTGATCACTGTGATAGCCAATCAGAGGCTATCACAGTGATCAGGTGACCCAGAATCGGGAGTTTTGGGTCCCAATCGTCAGTATGGTGCCCGGGGATCTCTGTGAGACTCCAGTCTCTGTGCTGTGCAGCGCGTTTCCAGCACAAAGGGAGATACGCAAATATTCGGCCCCATGGAAAAAAGTCCAGTCCAGTGGGGCTACATATTTGTGTTAAGTTGGTGTGAAGGGGTTAAAAATTAATTGAATAGCGTTTTTGGTTTGTGGTGCTCAGAGACAGTGTAATTCCTCTTTAACCACTTGAGGACCAGAATCTTACTGTACAGGCCATTTTTCAGTTTTGAACACTGTGAATTTCAGTTTTGAACTTTGACTAACAATTACTCGGTCAGGCAACAATGTACCCAAATAAATTTTATATCATTTTTAAGTTTGCATGGGCATACTTGAAAATTATATTTCTCTAGTGGTAACCCCGTAGGAGCTGCTGAGTGTTGTGGTTCACCCGTCGCCCTGCACAGCCTGGTATTCACCTCTCAGACACTCCAAGACATAGAACAGTCCATCTACTTAGTTTTTTTGGTGTTTTATTGAGGAGATTGAACTTGGATGGGGTAAAGGAAATATGGGATGCCCAGTAGAATTTGTAGAACTTGCTTGGGACAAACTATATACTCTTCGGTATATACTCTCCAGTCTTCACTCAAGCACAACTCTTGCTTCAGACTATTGCTCCTCAGCTCCTCCAGCATTACTCTTGCTGCAGACTATCATTCCTCAGCTCCTCCAACTCTACCCTTGCTGCCGACTATCATTTCTCAGTTCCTACAGCTCTTCTCTTGCTTGAGCTCCCAGGATCAGCTAGCACAAAAGTGGTTAGGCCTGACACTGGTTCAGTCAAGCCACAATGAGTTGCCCTATACAGGCAGGGACCCCGGACCCCAAGTTCTGGTGCTTGCTGTCCTACATACGGCTACTGATCCCAGTCAGTCCTCTTCAGGCCCTGCCAGCCCTCCTGCCTGACTCCATTACCCACGATACCACAGTCCTATCCTCTGGTTCTGCACCCATTTCCGACTGCACTCTCCCAGTCCTCTCAGACATGCCAGTCCTCCTGGCTGTGCATGCCACTCACCAGCCCTCCTTGCTACAACCGGTGGTTCCTCTCCCTGGAGACTTGCCCGGCAGTACTATCTCCCGCTGTCCTCTCTTGCTCCTCCTGTGTCTCCTGTCCAGGATACCTCCACGTTTTCTTGGAGGGCCCCATCTGCACCAGAGCTTCCAGAAAGCTCTGGAAAGAAGAGGGAGGCTACCTGTGAGTCACCAGCTCTACACTGAGCCACTCCCAGCCCAGAATGAAAACAAACAGCCCTAGCCACCAGCTAGGTATACCTAAATTTTCCTACTCTCTCAAAAAAACCTACCTCTAGCACCTTTCTACCTAGAGGGTGCTACACTTCAAAACACATTCTGCTTCTCTTCTTCAGTATAGTATAGAGAACCACGCATGTGATATTATTTCACTGCCTAGCTGCATATAGGGGTCTAAAAGTGAGCGAGTTCTTTAAAGTTCTATTTTTTCCAAAGTTTTTGAAAAATGAAAAAGGTAAATTTAATTTTTTTCCCACAAAGTTGTTATTTCAACATCTTTTTTTTTTTTTCAAACTCAGCATGGACATACTTAAATTACACCCCAAAATACATAGAGTATAGGGATACCACTTTTGTGAGAGATTCTTCCTGCCCAGCCGCATAGAAGGGCCAACACATCTGATTTTCTGACTACCTGAAAAGAGAGAGTTGGCTGAAAACGGCAGCCATTGTTTACATTTTGTGATGCTGTGATTGGCCACAGTGATCACGTGGTACAGACCCAGTTCCTGGATCCTCTTTGTGTTTTCTGCTATGTCAAAAAAAAACATGATCCAAAATTTCTACTACTGTGTCAAAAAAACACAAAAAAATAAGTTTATGAATGTGTTCCTGCCTTCTAGAGAGAGCCGTCCCTTCTTTTATCTACAATGGGTGGGTGGCAAGTGGTTAAAGGTAGCAGATGTCCATTGCGTTTTCTGTAAGGGCCATTTTTGTATTTATGTATTGTGATTATATGGTAGTTTAGTACAAACAAAATGCGACCTTTAAAATGATGACTACTGGAATCTACTGGATGAATTGTCTACAGCAGTCTGCTTTCCGATATTTATATATAGAACATTTTTTTAACTCTTCTGTGTACATACAAGAATCATGTATTTGTACTAATAAAATTGGCATATATTTTTATAATTTTTGCTCTTAACTGAAATCCTATTTGGTATGATAAATTCTGACATTTAAGTGCTTTTTACAGCGTTTTTTGTGCATCATTTTTTATTGCTTTCTGTGTCCTTGCTGGGAAGATTCTAATTGGTATAGTGACTGTTGTCAAAAAAGAAAGTGATGAGAGATCCTAAATTTTACAGTTTTCATTACACAAAAAGTGGGGGGAAATCGTCCAGTGGGGAAATATGTTCCCATGACCAGGGGCGTAACGATAGGGGTTGCAGGGGTTGCAATTGTAACCGGGCCCCATGGCCCAGGGGGCCCATGTGCCTCCCTTGTACACCTGAATAGGAGGGATGGTGGGGGTGGCATTTAGAGGACCCAATCTCCTCCATTTTCCTCTATCCAGTTTACTTGTCTTCTGCTGTTCCCAGGGCCCCTGTGTGCTTCCCTGGTCTCCCTGAGGCCTGCTGCAGAACTTGTGAAAGGGCCCCACTGCAGTACCATAATAAAGGGACCCACGATAGGCGTAAAGGGCCCCTGGATCAGTAGGAAGAGGAAAGGGCCCTGGCCAGGGGTCAGGGGGCCCTTCATAATTTCTTGCACCGGGGCCCTGAAGGTTCTAGTTACGCCTCTGCCCATGACAGCTTTTCAAGAGAGGAATTCCCCCATAGTTTCAACAAATATCCACTCACTTCCTGTTGTGCCATCAGGATAGGAAATCTTCCCCCCAAATCACAGATATATATTCACATCAAATCACAATACAGAAATGTATTCCTATCATCTCTAGTGTGTACCAGCATAAATTAGTAACGTTTTTGTGTCAGGTTTATTTTGGCTCTGTAGAAGGAGATGCCTGTTTCCAACAGATCAAACTATCCAAAGCCATGTGGTATCCTGGGTGTGCCCTTCTGCTTATGTGGACAATAGAACCTTTGTTAGCAAACTCCCATCTGTGTGGATAACATGCAGTAGGGGTAGATTTGTCTGAGCTTCTACAAAGGTATTCACTGGTTGGCTGGAAAATAACACAGTGAGACATAGATTTGCATGGGGGATTTATTTTTTTTCTCTTATGTTTTTTTTATAACAGTATTACTAATATAGATTGTACTGTATAGTAACATTACTTGTACATCATATTGCATTAAAGGTATAAACGTGATTCTCATAGCAACCAATCAAAATTCTTGTTTTTTCCTTAAAGTGAGAAGTGAAACCTGAGTTGTAACTCTTGGAAACAACTCAATTTCTGTGCTCTTTTCCCTTTTTCTAGTTTTAACAAATTAGCCCCTTAACCCCAAGTTCAGGCACAACTAGGGATTTAGATTGTACGGTATAGTAACATTACTTTTGCATCATATTGATTTAAAGGTATAAATGTTATTCTCTTAGCAACCAATCAAAATTCCTGTTTTTTCCTTAAAGTGAGAAGTGAAACCTGAGTGGTATCTCTTGGAAACAACTCAATTTCTGTGCTCTTTTCCCTTTTTCTAGTTTTAACAAATTAGCCCCTTAAATCCCAAGTTCAGGCACAACTAGTTTTTGGAGGGGAGTTTTGAGTTAGGGGGTTTCTGTCAAGTTTTTCATGATGTTTGTGTCTCTGGTAAAGATTTCTTGTTCTGTCTCACACCTAACAGCTCAACCAGAAGTAATTTCCTCTGACACCCATCATAAGGACGAGAAGTGAGAAATAATCTTACAAAAAGGGCAGCAATGAGTATTTAAAAAGTGCACATTTAAACGTATTGTGCTGGCGGCTTTCCATTAGCTATTTAGTAGGTCTGGGTAGTGCAGATACCTCATATGTTTTTATAGCAATAAATAGTTTTGATGTGGGGTGCATTGGGGTGCCATTTAAAATGAATGGTCCTGCAATGCACCAACATTCATTAGCTGTGTTGACACAATAAATAAGTGTGCAACCAATTCAAAAGTAACCAACATACAGGTTAGTAAACTTATTGGAAAAGAAGACAAAAGTGGTAGGCAGGAGCTCACACCATGACACAGGGCCCATAAAGTGTCCTGTGTTTATCTTTGTCCACTGCAAAAAAGGATTGGTGCTGGCTGTCTGAAAGCTCCTAAACTGCAGCAAAGTAACATGCTAAGGAACATAGCAAGGAACATGCTAAGGAATCAGGCAGGCCATGCTCAAGTTGCTGCCAATCATTTGGGAGATACTGGGCTCCGCTTTCTTTGGACTGTTTGAAGTGGATTTCAACTTTAAACCACAAACTAAAAGCACTTTTTAATGAACGTTTAATATTCACAGCAAACTCACCCATCCATCCATGTCTCCATTCTTAATTTTGTTGAGAAATCACTTTGAAAAATACACCCTAGCATTTCTAGCCATCTTGATTTAGGGCAGATGATTCATGTAGCACTTGCTTCCTGTAATCCATCTGCAATTAGCTCAGGCATGCAGGCAGGAGGGTTTGCTTAGCTGAGAAAGCCACTCCTCAACTCCTCCAGATGAAAGACAAATACTCTTGGGATATATGACACTTGGCCTAGGCTAGAAACCAGGAAGCAAAATAAATGTAAAAAAAAGTTGTCTTCCTATCTACAGTATTTACTAATGCTAGCAGCAGAAGTATTAAAAATAGTTCATGTTTATTGAGAGAATTTAGTTTTCCTTTAATAATTGCCTGGTAGACTATATAAAAGTAAGGATGGCATTATTGCACAGAATTATTTTTGTTATAAAAAAAAAAGCAAATTGGGGGCAAATTGCAAAAGGCTTTTAGCAAACCAGGAATGTGGGCAGTTTAAAGATAATTAAGGGTGGCACAGTGGTGTAGTGGATAGCACTTTCACCTAGCAGCAAAAGGGTCACTGGTTCGAATCCCGACCACGACACTACCTGCCTGGAGTTTGCATGTTCTCCCTGTGCCTGCGTGGGTTTCCTCTGGTTACTCCGGTTTCCTCCCACACTCCAAAGACATGCTGGTAGGTTAATTGGATCTTGTCTAAATTGGCCCTAGTATGTATGAATGTGAGTTAGGGTCCTTAGATTGTAAGCTCCTTGAGGGTAGGGACTGATGTGAATGTACAATGTATATGTAAAGCACTACGTAAACTGACGGCGCTATATAAGTACCTGAAATAAATAAAATAAATGTAAATTTTATAACGAAAAATCAGGTTGTGCTAAACTATAATATACAAAATATTTAAATACAAAGCTATGGCACCTTCTGTTTATTTGCACAATATATATAGAAATTGTTTTAGTGTCTCACATTTTCAGGTGTCATACCCTTTAAAAGATTGAGGCTGTAGGCAGGACAATTTGTGATGACCACACCTATCAAGAAGGTTAAGAAGATTAAGAAGAAGGTGTGTACATGAATGGAGAGAGATACAGATAAGCATAGAATCTGCATCAAGGGAAAGTATTAGAATCAAATTTCCCCTGCCCCTCCATGTCTCCCCCACATCTCCTTTGTGCAGTATTTAATATTGCTTCTCCCGTGGTGCCTATCCATTAAAGTTACAATGCCTCCTCTCTCGTCAGTATCTGGCACCAGCTATTAGGGAAGGTCGATCTTGCTATACATGCTATGTATGGGAAAGATTTAGAAACTGCTCCTTCCTAAAGAACGCAATTCAGCAAAAATAGCTATGATGCAGGCTGAGAGATCCTACTAACGTAAAGAGATAATCTTCATTTATTCCAAAAATAATTTTACCTCCAAACCTAATTATACACTGTGATGATGTAAGTAGCTGTTGTGAAATTACATTTTGGTTCAGTGTTCACACCCTACCTTTCTGTTTTATACCACAGGCTGTTTTGATTTGCAGTAAACCATCAACGTACAGTAATATTGCCTGTTTGCTGGATTTATACACAAAAAGCATGCAATTAAAAATGAAAAATGCCAGAAACAAACATTCACTTGAAGTCAAGTTGTTATTTTCTTACATACATAAAGAAAGTAGTCAAAGGCCAAAGCCAAGCAACCAGTTAAGGCAATCTGGATAAAAGCAAATATATTTAACTGGAAATTTTAACAAACCTTGCATAGTTCGTGTATTATCATACAGTATTTATTGAAGTTCCTTTTATGGGATTAACACCAGGTTTTCATGGCAGTTCAATGAAAAGTATCTGTACTATTCCATAAATAGTTCTTTTGCTGTCAAATAGATTCTGGGATAAACATTTGGAGAATGCAGCTCCTTATGCCAAGGTATTAATATATTTTAACCGACTTTCCTACTTTTGTGAGCAAGTCTTGATGTAAATTGTGACTAGTTGAAGAAATCACGTGAATGGGTGTTCAAAAAAGTTATTTTTAAGCTGTTATTTTTAGTAATACTGCATATTTTTAGGTAAAATACAGATTTATGTAGAGATTAGAAAGGATCAGGCTACAATATTTTTATATGTGTACGATTTATATGTTTATTTGTCACCTTTGTCTTAAAAGGCTAGCACAGTGGCTACTGCATGGCATAGATACATCTATTTAAATGTGCACTTGATGACTTTCTAAGCCTGGTTGGTAAATTCTACTAATTTCTTCTTAATTTGTTCTAGTTTATTTTGCAGTAATGAACTTAAATCAGCTATGACGGTCTTGATATTTGTAGTTATTAGTTAGGGGTGGAGCTGGAGCCATGTTGGTTTTGTTAGATATTGGATATATAATATAGATGTACCGAGGAGGTCTATTTCCCCAGATGTCAAGCATATAAAACACTACAACAGATCATGGTACCAAAACCTGGAGGTTTGATATGTAAGATAAAAAATCCTTAAACTCATATAAAAGTCCAGACAAAGTTGGCACTTCATATAATTCAGATCAATCTGTAATCTTCCTCTGCTAGTGTAAGGTATGTCCACTCTTAAAGTGTTACTAAACCCACAACAGTAAAATCTGTCTGTATGTTTAGAATAACATGCTTGTTATACTCACTATGGAACTTAAGGGGTTTATCCTCTGCATTGTGTAAAAAGGCTCTTTGATCCTGTATGGACAGATCCCCCCCTCCCGCAGGGTCTCTCTTGGCAAGGCCAGATAAGATACAGTGAGAGTAGTCCTGCTGCACCTGCTCAGTTTGGTCTCTATTGCTGGAGAGAATATTTCCTGTTTCAGTTGAACTGTTCAGGTCCCATGATATTGACTTCACACATTGGGAGGGTGCATGTGATCAGCACGGAGCCAATCAGACAGAGTCTGGGGTCCTGGATCCTGATAGGACAATTGTGGGAGAAATGAAAACTCCTCCTACAAGCTTTATTAGGAAGCGATAGAAGTCACATGATTGTTATATACAGCTATATACAGCTGATGAAAAAAGGCATTTGTCAGTTTATGTTTACTGAAATAATTACATTTCTGTGTTCGGTGTACTGTGGGAGACCAGATATAGTGAATGCAGGGTCCTGGGTTTAGTAACACTTTAATGGGAAATTCAGAGCACATCAGTGAATCCACTACCTCTACCTAGGATCACACAAAACTGCCTACCAGATGTTCTGACCCCATTAGTACATGGAGGTCAAACAGTTTATGTGTAGCTGCAAAATCCAGTTGTTAACAGGGTTCTCTAGATATTTCCAGTGTATATTCAGTCTTCATCACCAACAGAAACCCAATAGAAGGAAATGTGCAGACCAATAGAGTTTACTTTTAGGCTACTTTCACACTGGGGCGGGGGGGGGGGGGGGGG
>BLSH010162857.1:555282-590521 GCA_018402905.1 Glandirana rugosa
GGCTTTAGCGGTATAGTGTTGCTAGTTTTAGTGGTACTTTACCGCTATGCAGGCGGGAGCGGGACGCTTTTAACCCCCAGGGGGTTAAGAAGGGGTTAAAAGCGCCACCGCACGGCGTGACCGAGGCGGTGTTCAGCCACTTTGGAAGCACCGCCCATTGATTACAATGGAGGGGCAGTGGAGGAGCGGTGTACACACTGCTCAGTGCACTGTCCCAAATATGCTGCTTGCAGGACTTTTTTTCTCGTCCTGCCTTTTTAAACCACTGTATGGTCTTGGTCACCATGCTGCAGCTTAGTTTCAGGGTCTTGGCAATCTTCTTATAGCCTAGGCCATCTTTATGTAGAGCAGGGGTTCTCAACTCCTGTCCTCGGGACCCACTAACAGGCCAGGTTTGCAGGATAACTGAAATACATCACAGGTGATATCATTTGCTGCTCAGTGATTGCAGTATTCTAGTCTGCATCTCCCCAAGGTAATACTTAAAATCTGGCCTGTTGGTGAGTCCCGAGGACCGGGGTTGAGAACCACTGATGTAGAGCAACAATTCTTTTTCTCAGATCCTCAGAGAGTTCTTTGCCATGAGGTGCCATGTTGAACTTCCAGTGACCAGTATGAGAGAGTGAGAGCGATAACACCAAATTTAACACACCTGCTCCCCATTCATACCTGAGCTCTTGTAACACTAACGAGTCACATGACACCGGGGAGGGAAAATTGCTAATTGGGCCCAATTTGGACATTTTCACTTAGGGGTGTACTCACTTTTGATGCCAGTGGTTTAGACATTAATGGCTGTGTGTTGAGTTATTTTTAGGGGACAGCAAATTTACACTGTTATACAAGCTGTACACTCACTACTTTACATTGTAGCAAAGTGTCATTTCTTCAGTGTTGTCACATGAAAAGATAGAATAAAATAGTTACGAAAATGTGAGGGGGGACTCACTTTTGTGAGATAATGTAAAAGCTTGGGGATAAATCCACAAGCTGAAATCAAGATTTAAAAAAAAAACAAAAAACAGAGAGCGAACCGAATGGTACTGTTATTTCTAGAAATATACAGAAAGATCTCCCCTTGACAACCCTATGAGTGACAATGAACTATTTGTTTACCCACTAAAAACAGAGATGGTTTCTAGCATTACATCACTATTTCTGCTCGTGGGAGCTCAAGGATCGACGTGGCTTATTCGCGAAGTTTCACAATGCCACCCACACCACATTCCACACAAGCTTTCAATGTAGAGGATTTCCCATGCTATAGGATCAGCAGGGTAAAATGATGAATTGTTATAGTAGGCTGAGAGTAAAATGGGAGAGTCATAACACTGTCTGAATGACTGTGCATAGACGTATAATCCAATGTGGAAATATAGAGAGAGGTTAGATGGCTCACCTTCATTAATGATAGTGGAGGTAAGACAAAAATGATGGTTATTCAGGTAAGAGTTGGCAAAGAGGCCCTGTACAGTAGGTTACTGTAATGTTTCTACAACTAAGAGAAAAAATACTTGGTTAACTCTGACGTTGAGTGCCTGATGGTGGAGAGATATTGTTACTTTTTACTAAAGATTTTGAAAACTTTAAAGTTAATTGATTGCAGAGGCCCCAACCCAAACAGTTATTATGTCAAAATTATTAAAACTGTTGCAAGATTAGCTTGGCAAGCATATATGACAAACTCTATGGTAGTATTTAAAATTGTTTTTTTCCCCTTCAATAGATATTTATTGGGTTTTACAAAGAACAATTTGTTTACAAAAAATGAAATACTTATATTGTACTATGTGTCAAACCCTGAGAAATTTGGATGGCATATAATGAGTTTTATACTGTACCAGTTACATATATGGAATCATTGTTGGGCATCTTCAAAGTTGCAGCTTTCAGCCAGATCCAGTTTTTCAGAGAGTTATCATTGTGGTACACATTCTGTTTCTTTATTCACATATTTGGTATTTGGCCCAGCTCTACAGGGTAGAAGCGGTATTAAACCCAAAAGCAAACATTTATTATATTGCAACTTACCAGTTCTAAGATGTGGTGGCTGCATTAATCTTCTCCTTAGGCTTTCTTTCCTTTATTTTCATCTGTCTGTTGTTTTTCAACAGAACATGCTCTCCTGCAAATGTAAGCAGTTTGAGTGTTGAGACAAACCATTTACCAATGACATGGGTGCTTACAATGATCAACTTTTATTTATCCATGTAAAACTTTCATTCCAAAAGGAAAACAAACTGTTGCTGTAACTGCTTGTGTAACTGCAACATGAGCTGAAGTTTGGCTTAAATTTGATATTGTATTTAAATCTGCTAGTGCATCTAACACCCCCTCCCCCAGACTGACAATGTTGCTGTCCAAAGGTGCCCCTGTGTTCCTTCATTCAGAGTGGGTGTTCTCTAATACTGTGAAAACAGGAGGTAAAAGAAAACAAATGGAGGCACCACATCTAAGGATTGGTAAGCTGCAATATTGTTTGGTTTGGGGTTTAATACTGCTTTAATCTAGAACTTCAGTAAGCTGATAAAAATCCCCATTTTGGTAGAATCCCTTATAGCAAATCTCTGATGCTTGTTTAGTCTGGGGGTTATAAGAGAGAGAAAAATGTACCTTATTCCCTATCCCCTAGCAACTAGCAGCCTCTCCACTCTCACTCCAGCTGTCATTATTATACATTATGAAGTTATTAATAGGGCATAAAAGGCAAAAGAGGAGCAGCAACAATGGAACCATTATTCTGTGGGGAGGAAGCAAGGAATAAGGTAACCAATTCTTAATCAGAAGCTCACCAGAGCCTTCGTTTATTGGTCAGGGGTCCAATAAGGCAGTGATCCCCAACCTTTTTGGCACCGGGGACCGGTCTTGTGGAGTAAAATAGTGCCAAGGCCAGGGGTGTGGGGGTTATGTGGCTTTTCGCGGGCAATTTGTCAGGGAAATGGCTGGTGTTAGTGCTTCAATCATCAGGGTACCATGGCTGATATGGTGTCAGGACGATTGAAGCACATTATTTCTGTCATTACATCTGCCACCAGACGCAGGGTGTCACTTGCCATGTCACTTGCCACCAAAGTTGGTTTGTCACTTGCCAGATCACCTGCCATCAGATGTGGTTAGTCACTTGCCAGGTCGTCTGCCACCAGATGTGAATTGTCACTTGCCACGTCACCTGCCACCAGAAGTGGATTGCCACCTGCCACCAGAAGTGGATTGCCACCAGATGTGGTTTGTCATCTGCCACCAGATGTAGATTGCCACCTGCCACCATATGTGGATTGCCACCAGATGTTATTTGTCACCTGCCACCAGATGTGGATTGTCACCAGATGTGATTTGTCACCTGCCGCCAGATGTGAATTGCCACCTGCCACCAGATGTGGTTTGTCACTTCCTGCAGTGTAGCGGCACTGCTGTGTGGGCAGAAGAGCGGTGATCCAGGCGGCGGTGAGAGATGATCTCATCTCTCTGCTCCCCCGCCTCACTGCAGGGTAGTGGCTCCGCTGTGTGGGCGGAAGAGCGGTGATCTGGGCGGGCGGTGAGAGATGACAGGCAGTGCAGCCTTTGTGCAGGCTATGGCCCAGAAGTGGGCCACGGCCCCAGGGGGTGCCCCAGGGCTGGGGAACCCTGCAATTGGGGATTTTTATCAGCTAATTGGAGCTCATCTTCATTCTTTAATTTAATCTATTGCTTGAACCATTGTTTGTTGATTTCAGTCTTGCCATTCTCTTCTATAATAAATTTGTGAGAAATGTTATAGATTCTACTTGCTTGGCTGTTATGCTGTTCTATTAGCAGAGGTACATTATACATTACAGTCTCAGAAAAAATATGGGAATCAAAAACATTGATATAATACCTGCTGCATGTTTGTTCTGGGTCAGTAAGTCTTATGCAGCCACCCAACTATTATTTTTAGAAAGTCAGCAATGACAGTCTCTCATTACAGGTTCTCTCAGCACAGGTTTCCACATAAGAAAAGAATACATGTGTGACTTTTAATTCTGACAGTGATAAACTGTTCGTGTTTAATTAGTACGCTATTAAAAAAAACTAGGTAAACAGCCTAGATGTCACTATAGATTGTTACAAACATGATTGCTGTACAAGAGAAACAAAGGTGCCTAAACTTCATGGCAAATAATATCTTTTCATTGTTCATTTGTGTTATTATGTTACAGGTACTGTGGTTTATTATGTTGCACCATGAACGAGTGCAGGGACAAGGTCACCCAGTGCCCATGGCAAAGATGTCAAACTGTGCCCCTCCCCCATTCATGATGTGCAAGCTCAGGGGATCCTACATCCAGCAGTCTCTAGCTTGCCAAAATCACTGCTGCTGTCAATACTCTTGTCAGCCTTGTAACAGAAGGAAGGTACCCCCGTGCCTATAGTAAATAATTACGCCCAGGGAAGCCACCCCTCCTGCGCACTCTTTGTCCCGGCCCTGCCATGAAACGTAATAGTTTGTTGCTCCCTAATTCAGAAGTAACACTCTACTAGTGTTGCAGATGATGATATATTGCTGACATTGAGAGCCAAAAACTTGGCACTAAACATGTACACCCACAAACACATATATTCCCCTGAAATATTTATTCGTGTGTGCAGAATGTCATTGGTTAGTCAATAAAATGGATGCATATAAGATGAAAGTTAAGTTCAGCTACATTTCTTGGCATTGCTATATATCTAAGGGTAAAATGTCAGCTATGTCAAACTGCACAGAACCCAATGCCATTTCTGCCAAGAAAATCAGGCCTAAACCCCAGTTCATATTTCGTTATTATTTGTTATTGAGATTTTAAAAACTAAAAACACACACTACTTCCTCGCTAAAAGTTCTAAAGAACATCCCTGCAAAAGGAGACTTTCATCACTTACCTCTCTTATAGACGGCAAGCCCTACTAGCAGAATCTTTAGCTTTCAATACTTCTGGGTATGTCAGATACACTATATTACCAAAAGTATTGGGACACATGCCTTTACACGCACATGAACTTTAATGGCATCCCAGTCTTAGTCCATGGGGTTCAATATTGAGTTGGCCCACCCTTTGCAGCTATAACAGCTTCAAATCTTCTGGGAAGGCTATCCACAAGGTTTAGGAGTGTGTCTATGGGATTGTTTGACCATTCCTCTAGAAGCGCATTTGTGAGGGCAGGCACTGATGTGGAGGCCTGGCTCGCAGTCTCCACTCTAATTCATCCCAAAGGTGTTCTATCGGGTTGAAGTCAGGACTCTGTGGAGGCCATTCAAGTTCCTCCACCCCAAATGCGATCATTCATGTCTTTATAGACCTTGCTTTGCACAAGTGTTGGATGTGAAGAGTCTTTAGCCACCAAAATTTTTGAAGACAGCAAAGTTATGCCTTGCTTCTGCCAAAGAGTTAATGATTAAGAACCTGATTTTTCAACTTGAGTTGTGGCCAAGCTATGCTCATTAAAGTATTTACATATTGTTAAGAAATAGTTAATTCCTTTTAAATCAAGCTTTTTTGGCAAGCTCTTTCTGTAGATGCAAGCACTGTGGAGCAAACAGTCACCAAAGTTCACAACTGTGACTTTTAAAGAAACCATATTGCAAAAAATAAAAAATAAAGGGTATCATTCATACCTGTCCTGCCACCCACACTGCTAATCTCTCTCTTCAAGAGCTATGGGTCCCAGAGGATCCTCCTTATCTAACACACTTGAGGGAGTGTCAGATTCCTGGTCCTCAGTCAAGCACTGTGGTTTCTTCCACTAGCACTTACATTAATACTGTGTCCTGGGATGATGTACGGACCAGGAATTTGACACATATCCAATGAAAAGGAGTGTCTGAGAACCATAGCTCCTGGATAACATGACAACTGGAGCACAGGCAGTGGGACGAGAAAGTATAATCCTTCTTATTTACATAGCAATTTTTTTTCTAACCTAATTAAATTTAGTGGCAGGATCACTTAAATCATTTTGCAATTGGTTTCTGAACACCTTACAGCAACTGCTGTTTGTTTATATGAGAATGCTAGTAGGTTGCCAAGCCCTGTTGGCGAAGGAAATAAGAGTAGGTAGTTTCCCATTCCTGTACCTCTGTTATGAAATCTGGGGACACATCTCTCCAAAGTGCCTGCAACTACCTAGGGCATTAATGGCTTTTTTCAAAGTCCATAACCTGGCCAAAGGTTTACATTAACTTTCTATAACCACTATGATGTAATATAGGTGGGTCCTAATGGAGTGAAGTGTGCATCTTAATCAAGATATGGGGCCAATTAAAACATTGCATTTCAAATTGCACTAATATCTTCATTAATAAACAAGAAAGAACACAGTCTGCTCTTATTTAGACTAATGCAATCTAACCATTCAATATGTTCTAATTTAAAGTAAGGGCTCATTCTGATATGCTAATAAGCATTAGACAGCAACAGTTTATTGGATGGCGATTAATTTTTCTTAAGTATGAACGGAGTTGTCATTCATATTCAGGTAAGGGTTTGGGCCAATTCTGTTGCCAAAAGTACATAGTAAATTAACAGTATACTGTATGTGAGCAACACATTCTAGCAAGTGTTAAATTACCACAGGTATAAGGTGTATCCTTGTCCAGATCTGATCGTTGCATGAAGATGAAACCCATACTTACGTACATAACTGTTCAATAAAGATAATTTCAGTATGTGACTGGGTTATGTAGAAGCTGCAGGTGAACTGAGGATCCAGTCCTTTCGATAGCCCCTATTTTTCTAAGAAAAACTGTTTATTGTATGAGCTGGGTATGTCCGACCTTTGAGGCAACTCTAGAGCTTAACTAATAGGTAGAACTCAGACGAATTCCATAAACCAATAACAGGTGTTGGCAAAATGTCTGTGACAGGAAATTAGGCTTTTTTAAATTCATGAATGCTAAAGACCTAATTATCTTTATTTCTGAAATAAAAGCTTATTTTTGTAAAATGATATCAATCTAGGTCCCCTTTTTTAATGATAGGCATTGCTTGAGCTTTACCTTGTCATTTTAAAGGTTTGTAAATATTAATTTTCCCCGCTATTACTTTTTCATGTAAATCTCCAACTCTTACTGGTTAACCTGGTTGACAAGGACACTGGTGTGGTCTGGATAAGCCTGGGGCTATTATCTTCCTTCTCAAGTGACCCAGCTGCTTTGGTTTTACTAAACAACAGGTGAATCAATGTCATTCTGTGAAGCAGTAATTTTATAACAGAGGACATATACACACAAGGGCATTGCTGAACTATAATGTGAAGTTGAGGGAGAAAACTGTAAGGTCTCCATTTTTAAATGAAGGCTTTGTAAATGAGGCAGTGCTATAGTTGCATGTGGAAACCAAATTTGGACACCACTACCTATGGCGGAGCATTCTTAGAGTAGACTTATGTGGCTTTCCCACTGTTAACTGTTGGGACATTTTGCAAAGATACCCTTAACTCCACCAAAATGTAACTCTACTTATGCCAGAGCAACTGAGGATTACCCCAGGTGGCCTAGTGAACCCGCATTTCAAATCTCAGGGCAGAATCCTTGATTCTTTGTGGGGTGAAAGGAAATAGGCAAATTAGTAATTTAAAGAAAGATTATTAAAGCACAATAAACATCAGGAGAGAGTGTTAGGGCACAGGTTACCCATATATCGGCAAAAATTACTCCAGACATATCTACTAGCAACAGTATCTACTAGCAATATATACCCTTATATAGTTTAAGATTGAACTGCTTCCAATGGTTTATATATACTATTGATGTTAGGCTGACTGGTGTGTAGTGTCCAGGTATACAGCTTAGCTTTTTTTAAATATTGGTCTGTTTTAACATTTATGCCAAACTTTTTGTTGCGTTTGATATAAAATATATTATATGAATGAATGATTTATCTATCAGACTAATTTTAACAGATCAGGTTTGTTTGAAGATGCTTCCCAAACGAATGCCTTGGTAACACAGGCTGTCCTGAAACAATGGGACAGTTGGCAGTTGGTGGTTAAGGTAAATGGGTTTGTAACATTTGTCAACAAACTGGTAAACAAACTGAGCTATATAAATGTTGCCAGGCATAAGCTGGAGAGCTCAGCTCACTCATCATGCATTAAAGCCAAAAGACTCATCTGTAAAGCCAACAAGAAAGGTGCCTGGTCTCCAGAAGAATCGTTGTCAACGGAGATCACGAACATGGTAATTGAAGCTAAGTAACATTTAAGTGTATTTCTACTGTTACAGACTATAGTTTGTTTGTTTGCTAGGTAGTTAATTTGCTATAGAGAGCTGTCAGTCTTGAATGGTATTCCTAATATTGTGATAGTTTTTTATGTATAGCATTTTTGTTCAGTAAAAGCTCATTTGTACACTGCACAGGTCTGAGCTTCCTTGCTTATACCACAAAGTAAGCTTGCTAGCTAGACGCAAGCAAAACAATCTTCTGTACCATTCCAGTCAGTAAGCTTTCTTTAATAAATAAGAACATTGCTTTAGCTTTGATATGGCTAAGGTCTTGAGAACCACTGGATGCAAGCCATCTTGTTCTGGTGATTTATTCACATCAAGTTTTTGTAATCTATTTTGAACACAGCTTTCTGTAAGCCACACAGGTACATTTAATATAATGTTTTGTAACAATACGCTCTTGTTTTTATACCCCTTGTGGGGGGTTATCTCAATGGGGATCACCTTCCCTGGGAAAAAGGTAGTCCAAACGGCAGGTTTTCTTAAAATCTGATTTGTAGCCAGGTTTATTTAAAAGTTTGCAGGTAAATCAAATAAACAAAACAGAAAATAAATCCTTGCCATCCAGGCTCCAACTAAACATTTCCAGTTTCCTAACTCAGAGGTGAAGGGCTTTTCCCAGTCACCCACAAAACAAAGATAATGCAAACCTTTTGTTTCAGTCACAAAGCAAAGTTCAGTTCATCAGCTCTCTCAGGTTTGATGGCTCCTGAGTCCCAGGCCAGAGCAATCATCTGATCCAGACCTGCTTCCTTTATACTACCTGTTGATGGACACAAATGGACCGCAAAACCTGGTCCGGTATCCCACCCTGCCAAAGTGGCTGGTAAAACCGGATTCCACCTTAGATTCCTGCAAGTGAACACATGTGAGGTGAAACATAATGCCCATCGATCACCTCCTCTTTCACAACGCCACATATCCCCCCCCCCCCCTCTGCTCAAGCCCCTGTGGCTGAGCAACTGTCCCAACCAGACAATTGATACGGGAAAGAGCATCTGCATTATTTTGGAGTTTCCCAGCTCTATGTTCCACTGTGAACCTAAATACATGAAGACCAAGGAACCACTTTGTCATCTGACTGTTTTTCTCCTTGATATCACACATCCATTTAAGAGGGGCATGATCAGTACTATTTTGAATGGTCTCCCCAATATGTAATATTTCAGGGCATCTAAGGCCCATTTGATATCTAAACATTCCTTCTCAACAATGGCATAGTTTTTCCCATGTCTATTGAACTTTCTGCTAAGGTAAACCACTGGGTGCTCCTCGCCATCTCTGACTTGGGACAGTACAGCACTCAGTCCCACATCAGAGGCGTCTGTCTGAACCACAAACTCCTTTGTGAAATCTGGGGTCAGGAGCACAGGTTGTGCACAAAGGGCTTGCTTCAACATTTGAAATGCCTTCTCTGCCTCAGGATTCCACTTGATCATGACCGGCCCTCTACCCTTTGTCAGATCCATCAGTGGGTCTGCAATGGTGGCAAAATTGGGTATAAAACGCCTGTAGTACCCCTTAATCTCTAGAAATGCATGAAATTGCTTTTTATTTACAGGTTGGGCCCACTTTTGAACTGCCTCAAACTTATTGATCTGAGGCTTGATCAGCCCCTGACCAATAATGTAGCCAAGGTATTTGGCCTCCTCTAAGCCTATGGCACACTTTATGGGGCTGGCAGTGAGTCCCGTTTTCCTAAGGGAATCCACTACTGCTTGCACCCAGGGAAAATGGGATTCCCAATCTGGGCTTTGGATGACTGCATCGTCCAAATAGGTGGCTGCGTATTGGCAATGTGGTCTTAAGGTTTTATCCATCATTCTCTGGAATGAAGCAGGGGCACCATGCAAGCCAAAAGGCACCCGCTTACACTGGAAGGACCCCTCGGGGGTAGAAAATGCAGCTTTCTCTTTTGCAGACTCCGTTAGGGGTATCTGCCAATAACCATTAGTCAGATCTAAAGTAGTTATGTACCAGGCACCTCCCAATGTGTCAACAAGCTCGTCGACCTGAGGCATTGGGTACGCATCAAATTTAGACACGCTGTTCAACTTCCTGAAATCATTACAAAACCTTATAGTTCCATCTGGTTTTGGGACCGACACTATGTGACTTGACCAGTCACTGTGGGGCTCCTCTATCATGTCCAGCTCTAACATGTTCTTTATTTCATTTGCAACTGCTTCCCCCCTAGCCTCGGGTATTCTATAGAGCTTTACATTTACGCGGACACCTGGTTCCGTAATTATGCCATGCTGTATAACTGTGGTCAGTCCGGGCAGGTGAGAGAAATAGTCTTTATTCTTACTCACAAATTCTTTAACGTCCTTCTGTTGGGCCACTGACAAGGTTTCAGTTATGGGTACTTCAGGTGTCACAGGGGCCATGTCTTTTTGGGGGGTTGGCCTTGCAGTAAAGTCTCTTTGTCCTTCCAAGGTCTCAAGAGATTAACAATATATATTTGCTCGGGTTTCCTTTTCCCTGGCTGGTAAACATTGTCGTTTACCTCCCCTACTCTTTCCATAATTTCAAAGGGACCTTGCCACTTTGCTAGGAATTTCCTCTCAACGGTGGGGACTAGTACAGCACTCTATCACCAGGGTTGAAGATCTTGGGATCTTGAAGGGTCTTGGCACCCCGATTATAAACCCTTCTCTGGGCCTCCTAGGCTTGCTCCATATGTTCCCGTACAAGTGGCATGACAGCAGCGATTCTATCTTGCATAAGTGAGATATGCTTGATGATTCTTCTATAAGGCGTGGTTGCTCCCTCCCACATTTGCTTTGCAACATCGAGCAATCCCTGGGATGTCTCCCATACAGTAGTTCAAAAGGGGAGTAACCTGTAGATGCCTGAGGTACCTCCCGTATGGCAAACATGATGTATGGCAGCAAAAAATCCTAATTTCTCCCATCTTTGTCCACCACCTTTTTTAACATGCTTTTGAGCGTTTTGTTAAATCTCTCCACAAGACCATCAGTTTGCGGGTGGTAGACAGAGGTACGGAGATGGGAGATTTTGAACAACTTACACAATTTTTTAGTGACTCGGGACATAAATGGGGTGCCTTACATAAATGGGGTGCCTTGATCCATCAAGATCTCTTTTGCAATACCCTCATGACTAAATACCTGGAAAAGCTATTTAGCAATAGTTTTAGCTGAGGTATTATGCAAGGGAATGGCTTCAGGATATTGCGTGGCATAGTCCAGTATGTGCTGATGACCTCGGGTAGACTTTACTATTGGTACCACCAGATCCATGCCAATTCTTTCAAAAGGCACTTCAATGATTGGTAATGGTACCAGCGGACTGGGGCGATGGCGCAGAATACTGACACTCTGGGCATGACTCACAATATTCTTTGACATCTGCATATAACCCGGACCAAAAGAATCTCTGGGTTATTCTCTCCTTTGTCTTCTCAATACCCAGATGTCCCCCCATTATATGACCATGGGCAAAATCTAATACCATCTGGCGATAGGGTTTGGGAACCACTAGCTGCTCCTCCCCTTGCTTTGCCATCTGATACAGCAAGTTATTTTTAAGAGCAGGGAAAAGACACCATTATATTAGGTTCAACAGGTTCCCCAACTATCATTTTAATGTTTTCTCTGGCTCTATTGAGTGTGGCATCTTTTAGTTGTAACGTATAAAAATCATCTTTTCTGATGTCACCACAGGCACCACATTCTGTCCACTCTCACTATGAGAGTCAGAGATAATTGCTTGTTCATTACCCTCCAGCTGGGGGCTGGATTCCAGTTCCTCCTGCTCCCCAGCCATTACAGAAAAAAGGAAAAGGATGTTCCTCTTCCTCGGACATGCCAAAAGTTTTCCTTTCAATATTGTAATTAAAAGGTTTGGTGTGAGTTCCAGTGTTTCCTCAGCAGGGGGAGCTCTGTTCTACTGACTCCTTTTGTTTTCCCATAAACTCCAAAAGTGTGGAAAATCTCTCCCCACTAGGGCTTCATGAACCAGTGAGGGTACCACCCCCACTGAATGTGTCACTATGCCCCAAGGGGTATCAATCTCAACCACAGCAGTCTGGTAGTCATGTGTGTCACCATGTATGCAAATAATCCCAGTAGTGCTAAGGTGTAACTTTGCAGAATTTACAAAATCATCTTTGATTAATGTCACCATACTATCAGAATCTAGCAGAGCTGTGACTGGCTCTCCATCAGCTGAATGCATTCCTGACATGTTGCAGTACATGCCACCTGTGCAAAAAGAGACATGCATTTTTTTCAAGTAAGCATTATCACATTGCATTGGTTCATCATTTAGGGAACAGTTAGCAGCAATATGACCAAATGCATGGCAGTCCTTGGCTGCAGTATATCTCTCCACCAGTTAAAATAGGTGAAAAACAGGGAGACTCCTCATGGTGTAGTATGGTCTTAACAGTCCCTACAATTGTTTTGTTTTTCACTTATTTTAACTCTGAGGATTTATCCATCCATTCCATCTGAGACAGTGAGCTGGATTATTTTGTCACCATAAGGGGAATACAGTGAAGTTGGTGAGGGAACACTTCCGGATTTCCATCTGAGGATCAGAGATCCCAATAAGCACTGAATGATTTTCCTGAGTAAGGAAGTAAGGAAGATCTGGTAAGCTCCCATCTGATTTATGGTGAAGATGTCACAACGGTGAATGTCTGAGCACTGCGCCGTCACGATCAATCTATCCAGTGTGGGGCACTAGCATGCATGAACTGTTTGCACAGGAGCACTTTAGTGATCAATTTATGAACTTTCCACTTTATGAATGTAATATATTTTGCACTTTTGCATAAGGACATTTTTGGATTGAGTGATATTTTGATTGGATTTTCTGTTCACTTCAAAGGTTTTGCACTGTCATACATGTCATATATGGTGTTTTGCACATGGTATTTTTATTTAGTGCTGCATTTTTAGGATATACATAGTTGATTAACCTGGTATTTAGGTTTTAGTGCACAGCTGCTGTAATTACTTTTGACAACACACTAGCACATAGTTTTTTCTATATAGTAATCAATGAAGTACTGTATATGTAAAGTTTTGGACAGGGTGGGAATAGTTAGAACCCATGTTAGGTATTTTTTGCTGTTTGTGTCCACACAGTAAAGATTCACCCTCCCTATTTGTTGTGGTGACCATTGTAACTGTGATAAAAAGTGATGGGAAATCCCAAATTTGACAGTTGTCACCAGAACAGGTGGTGAGGGATATCAGCCAATGGGGGCAATGGGTTTCCCTTATTATCTTTCCAATAAGAACATTTCCCTCACTTTGAAAGGATTTCCTAACAATTGCTGTTGTGTCTCTAGAACAGTGAAGGGAAATTTCCCTTATGAGACTCACAGAAGTTTTACGGCAGACCTTGCACATCATGCAAGATCCGCTATTTCGATTTAGGACCACAACCCTCCTCATGTGTAGTCACAGTATTGCGGCTGAAGAAAAAAAACACCTGCAGACAAAGGTAAGAAAAGATACTTATCTTACACCCTGCCTCCGCACCAGAGAGAGTGAAGTAGCGATCATTCCAGCAAGAACCTGGGAGGGCTGTGTGTCCACCAGTTAGGTGCAGGAGCATATTCTCATCATATCTAAAACTGAAAAAAGTTTTAGCAATGGATAAACTTTACACAAAGTCACACTTGCCCTTTGAAGTGATATTTGCAATCTTAACACTGTAAACTCATTGGAATATGAGGGCAGTAATTGTTGACTTTGTTCTGAAAATGCTAGTTGATTAACTGATTTGCTAACCTACTGGTTTAAATAGTTTCCGAGTCAGTGACTAGGAACAAGAATGCAGGTCAGAATAATGTTCTTATTGGCTTAATTCTTATAAGTCAGCAATGTCAGTCTCTATGCTTCTCCCAGGAAGGTTTTGCTTTAGGACTTATGCTATGTTGTAATGCGTGTCAATGCATGTTGGACACACTCATTGTGCATATGTTTTAGGGGTGATCCCATTAATTTCTAACAGTCCCCCAATTCACATACACACAGTTAACAATGCACCTAATATTTCCTGGTGAGGTTGAGTAACCAAAGGAAATGAAGAGGCACATTACCATGATGCCTGCCAGAACATCAAACAAAGTATGCAAATAGGTGGCAAGTGCTGTATGGGACAATGGTCTATATTAATTAACTTGCTGCCTTTGATATAATACTAACCTTTAAAGAAAATGGTTCATTTAAGATGGGGCCTTCCTATTCACATATGACTCCAGTGTAGTATTTGGTAATTCAACATTGTAATAACATTCTAAATTATTCATCAAAGCCTTTTTATCTTTAACATTGTTCCAAAAACAGCACAGAACATATTTGTGTACCCTAATATATTCTCAGCATTTTTTTAACCTGTCGTGGGACTGTTTAACCATGTGATTTTGATCCCTAAGCCCCAAGGCAGGCTGACGAGAACACGCTGAGCATTGTGAAGGTTCCTGGCCTGTGTGCTGTTTGTGTTGGAGTCATGTACTTTTCTTCTATCGATGGCCAATACACACAAGATTGCCAGTAACAGCAAGCTTAATTAAACTTAAAAGCAGATATTTCTTCATAATGATTTGTTCTTCCTTGACCCCCAGTATCATCAACTACTAGGAAATAATTATCTGAAGCAAGTAGTCCAATGACTGTATTTGGACGGTAGATCAATAGCTATTGTAGAGCAGGCCAAGCTGTTTTCATAGCATCTATTAATAGCTTTTTTATTTTCTCAAGCTAATAAAATGACAAGCAGGATGCAAAATAACAATATTTCAAACAGTGTTGTGTTTAGATTAGCATTCAAAATATGATTACCTTCCCAATTGTCTCCTGTATTAGTCATAAATTATTCTAAAGCAAATATTTAGTTCTTGAAATAGATTTGCATACAGTACATGAGAGACCTGGATTATTCACAAATGAAGTAGAAAAGCTGTGATATTGTCTAGTTATTTACAGTGTCTTGAAAATTGATAATTTTCCACATTTTGTCATGTTACAACCAAAAACGTAAACTTATTTTATTGGGATTTCATGTGATAGACCAAAACAAAGTGGCACATAATTGTGAAGTGGAAGGAAAATGATAAATGGTTTTTACAAATAAATATGCAAAAAGTGTGGTGTGCATTTGTATTCAGCCCCCTTTACTCCGATACCCCTAACTAAAATCTAGTGGAACCAATTGCCCTCAGAAGTCACCTAGTTAGTAAATAGAGTCCACCTGTTTCTAATTTAATCTCAGTATAAATACAGCTGTTCTGTGAAGCCCTCAGAGGTTTGTTAGAGAACCTTAGTGAACAAACAGCACCATGAAGGCCAAGAAACACACCAGACAGGTCAGGGATAAAGCTGTGGAAAAGATTAAAGCAGGGTTAGGTTATAAAAAAAATAGCCCAAGCTTTGAACATCTCACGGAGTGCTGTTCAATGCATCATCTGAAAATGTAAAGAGTATGAAACAACTGCAAACCTACCAAGACATGGCCACCCACCTAAACTGAAAGGCCGGGCAAGGAGAGCATTAATCAGAGAAGCTGCCAAGAGGCCCATGCTAACTCTGGTGGAGCTGCAGAGATCCAAAGCTCAGGTGGGAGCAGGGCCGGCTCTACCACTAGGCGGAGTAGGCGGACGCCTAGGGGCGCCTGGCCACTGTTGATCTGTCACTGGCTGCTCTGCATTGATTCATGTAAAAACTGACACTGACTGACTGAGATAATGAGATTGTATTATCACATGCCATTTGCAAATGTATATAGAAATAGTGACTGATCTGACAAATACCCCCCCCCCACTGCCCCCACCCCCCGTGAGGCTGTATTTGATGGGCACAGGTGAAGCTGTATTTGATGGGCACAGGAGAAGCTGTATTTGATGGGCACAGGTGAGGCTGTATTGATCGGCGCTGGTGAACCTGTATATGATGGGCGCTGGTGAGGCTGCATTTGATTGCAGCTGATCAGGCTGGGCAGGGAAAAGGGGGTGGAGTCAGGGGTGGTGCCAAGGGGGGGGTGGAGTCAGCCTAGGTTTCGCCTAGGCTGTCAAAAATCCTTGCACCAGCCCTGGGTGGGAGAATTTGTCCCCAGGACAACTATTAGTTGTGCACTCCACAAATCTGACCTTTATGGAAGAGTGAAAAGAAGAAAGCCATTGTTGAAAGAAAGCCATACAAAGTCCCTTTGCAGTTTGCGAGAAGCCATGTGAGGGACTCCGCAAACATGTAGAGGAAGGTGCTCTGGACAGATGAGACCAAAATTTAACTTTTTGACCTAAAAGCAAAACACTATGTGTGGCGGAAAACTAACACTGCACACCACCCTGAACACACCATCCCCACCGTGAAACATGGTGGTGGCAGCATCATGTTGTGGGGATGCTTTTCTTCAGCATCGACAGGGAAGCTGGTCAGAGTTGATGGGATGATGGATGGAGCCAAATACAGGGCAATCTTAGAAGAAAACCTGTCTGCAAAAGACTTGAGCCTGGGGCATTGGTTAACCTTCCAGCAGGACAACGGCCCTAAACATACAGCCAAAGCTACAATGGAATGATTTAGAGCAAAGCATATTCATGTGTTAGAATGGCCCAGTCAAAGTCCAGACCTAAATCCAATTGAGAATCTGTGGCAAGACTTGAAAATTGCTGTTCACAGACGCTCTCCATCCAATCTGACAGAGCTTGAGCTATTTTGCAAAGAAGAATGGGCAAAATGTTCCCTCTCTAGATGTGCAAAGCTGGTAGAGACATCCCCAAAAAGACTTGCAGCTGTAATTGCAGCGAAAGGGGACTCAACAAAGTATTGACTCAGTAGGTTGAATTCCAATGCATGCCACATTTTTCAGATATTTATTTGTAAAATATTGTGAAAACCATTTAGAATTTTTCTTCCACTTCCCAATCATGTGCCACTTTGTGTTGGTGATCACACAAAATCCCAATAAAATACATTGACGTTTTTGGTTGTAACATGACAAAATGTGGAAAATTTCAAGGAATACTTTTTCAAGGCTCTGTATGTCAGGTAGCACTGATTATAATTAGGGATGAGTACATGTGCCTGGGTTGGGTTCATGGGGAAAAGGGGGTTCCTCAAATTCTTCTTGAAGTCTGAAACACCCAAACTTTAAATCAAAGCCTATAGACGTGAATGAGGGGGAATCTCGATAATCAATTCTCAAGACAGTTCGTTTTCAAGGCTAATAGAATACATGAAGGTAAACAAAATTTCAGCTTTTACAACCACTTTGACAGATTTGGGTGGATTGTCCTTTTAACACACAATCCTCAGTTTGAAATTGAACATTGCATACTTACCAGCTTACAAAAGCTTTTTATAATTCTGTTAATTTAAAGATGTCCCTATCACACATGCATACCTATGCATGCACATGCATACTTGGGCTAATTTTGACAGGAGTCAATTATCCAAGCAAAAGGTTTTTGGAGCGTGGGGAAAAAACTAGAGCACCCAGAGAAAATACACACATGCACAGGAAGAACTTACAAACTTCAAGCAGATAGTATGCTGGCTAGGATTCAGACTGAAACCCCCAGTGCTGCAATGCAGAAGTGCCACTATGGTGCCCGGATTAATCTCTTTAGTGACACGTCTTGAGTAGGTGGGGTCACAGGCAAACTAAATATCTACTAGAAATTGATCTGCCTTTATCAATGTAATGTTAACATAAATAAAACATACTTACAGTATATTTATTGTGCTTAAGTTTTTATTGCTGTGTCCTACTGGGAAGATTCGTTCTCTCTTTTTAACATGTTTACCATTGTCACTGGGTCAGAAAGTGATGGCAAATCCAGAATGCAAGGGAGTGAAAATCTTCCAGTGGAGACTATGACAATGAGATTTCTTTCACGTCCAGTGTCTTCAGGACAGCAACTAGCAAGGTTTCTAAATATTCCCTAAAAATGTAAAACCTCTACTGAGAAAATAGGTTCCCTTTGCTAAGCTCTCTTTTTCAAAATGCTAGTTGCTTGCCTGTTATTTTGATCCAAAGGCTTCTGTTTGTTTTATTCACTGACCTGGAACAATTGTGTAAATCTTTTGTTCCAATTGCTTTTTCTTAGGGGCAGTGACCAAGAACATACTGAGGTTAGAGAAAGCCAGGCAACTAGCTTTTAAGAAACAGGTGGTCAATGTCACCTTCTGTATTTTCCATATTACAGAGTTTTTTACAATTATTTCATGTGTGACAGCCTGAAAATCGATAACAAATCTTACAAAAGAGTAACTGGAATTGGCCATCCAAGTCCAGGCAGGCTTCCAACCAGATGAAAATGTGAACAAAATGGCCAGCACCCAATCAGAGATCAGCAAAGTGATGTCTGGGAAAGATACAGAGACAGGGCGAATTAATCCTTGTACGCAGTCTTGTCTTGAAGGGTTGTTTCTCACCTGAGGGCAAGGAGGATCATGTGAATCTAAGGCTATCTTTGTGCCAAATATTACGTGAGTATTCATTTTATATATACTGGAATAACTTGATATTCAGGTACTTGTATTGTTGGTTTTCAAGACATCTATTCTACTACATGAGAGGAAAAGGTGCATGCTTGAAAAATTGAGCATCAAGAAAAACTGAACTCTGCCATCCAAGTAACTGAAGCCTCCAAGTAAGAAAAGAAAGTCGAAAAGATAGTGTAAATATGGCTCTCCCTATGTACAAATATTATTACAAACTAGCAAATGTAAGCCTGATGATGCACATGACAAATCAGACTGGAGCTGTGCAGTCAGAGGAGTTATACTAGTGGGGGACTTTTTTTTTCAGTGCAGAAAAAAAATGCTAAACAAATATACTATTTACATATAGGGGTTGATTTACTAAAACTGGAGAGTGCAAAATCTGATTTAGCTCTGCATAGAACCCAATCAGCTTCCATTTTTTTTGTCAAAGCTTAACAGAACAAGCTGAAGTTAGAAGCTGATTGGCTACCATGCACAGCAGCACTAGATTTTGCACTCCAGTTTTAGTAAATGAACCCCATAGCATACTATTATACTATGTATTAACTGTTACCTGGGCATATAATTATGTGAAGTGTGTCCTGTAGAAAACATAAAAGCACAATGTTATACAGTATAAAAAACTGAAAATTGTTATCAAATACTTACTGTAATTTTCCTTTCCTGGCCCATTCTCATGTCAGTACACAACGGGATAACACCTCCTCTGGAGCCCCATATTTTCCTAGCTAAATAAAAGACAGTCCCTCCCCCAACTAAAGTGTTCAATAACCTAGCCTGTGACAGGCCACTAGGGAAGGGGTCTTGTGCTGTCGTGAGAATGGGCCAGGACGGGATGTACCACAGCTGAATAAATGGGTGGGAGAAAACAAATTAAAAGAGACACTGACAACCAAAGAAAAGGTGCTAAAGCCAAAAATAATTGATCGCTCTTGTCCCAACCTTGCTGACTGCACATTTAGTTTGTAAGGTTAAATGGAGACCACACAAGACCTTCAAGCTAGCCATCTTACATATATCTTCCAAGCAATCTTGACATAACTGCCCAAAAGGCTGCCACCCCTCTAGTTAAATAAGCTTGAAATTGTTTCAGAGCAGAAAGGCCTACTTCCTGCATGCCAATCTAATCACTCTGGTAACCCAACAGAGGATGACTCTTGAGGACCTGATGGCTAAATGAAACTTAGAGATAGACATAGTATGCCTATTTCTAGTAAAAAAAGAAGACACCAAAGGGCCCTTGCAGGAAAGTGTTGCAATCTTCAACATCCTTCTGTCTGAAGTAGTTGCTGTCAGAAGAACTTGCTTTACCATGAGGTACTTCAATGGAAATTAAACTATTGGAGCAAAGGGTGCTCTCAGATCCAAGCCCACAGAGGGAACAAGGATTTCCCTCAAGGTCATATATAGAGTGTCACCTGCAAAAAGCATCTTGTCACTGGCTTTTGCACCCATCTGCAGCTCGTGAAAGATAAGGTAGAGATCTGTACCTTAAAAGGAGTTGTATGCCAGACCAACCTCTAGCACTGACTGTAAAATGTGCAGGATATTGGCTAGAGCAGGAAACACAGGAGAGAAAGCTTTTTCTGAGCAAACAAGACAAACTTCTTTCATATCCTCTCATAAGTAGCGTTCTTAAATAATCTTCTGGTCACCATGGTCTGAACAACCTCGGATGAGAATCCCTGCACCTCTAGTCTAGCCTATTCCATAGCCAGGCTATCGAAAGGAGTCTCATTGGATTGGGGAGCTTTACGCTCTATCATTATGGGTGTTGCTTGTGGCATGGATATTTGTAGCATAGTTTCTGTTATAGTCGCCTTAGTAGAACTTAGAATTTTGCACAACCACATCCTTGTGAGGCAACCTGTGCAATTTCATTTTTCTGCCACTGCAGACTGCATGCAGGCGCAAAATGCACCCTGAGCTGGGCGAGGCATTTTCTATCCTGCTGGTATAAACACATGTGAGCTAGTGCCACATGGAGTGCTTGGGGAGCATGAAAGACGCCCTGCGGAGGACTCTGTGGGAATGGGGATTATTCTGGTCAGGAGAAGATGATTGTTGGCGGGTCTTATGTTTATTAGAGAGTTTGGGTTTCTGCTCCTAAAATAATGCAAAACACCTTAATTTGCATTCCTTGAGCTCTCTTTTAAAAACCATGTCCTACATTGCCCCCTCCTACCTTTTCTAGTCTTCTGTGCCACTAACAGGTGTGGCAAGCTCATATTTGCACAAAATATATTAAAAAAACATATTACCTCTCACCAAAAACCAGGTACGCTGTCTCCTTAGGACCCATCTGCCTTCATCCACTCACTTCAGAAGCAGCAGCAGATGAGCTCGGGCAGCACATCCAGAGGCAGACAGCAGACACAGTCAGAGACAAAACCAGTCAGACTGTCAAACCCACAGAAGTACACAGCATAGCAGGGGAGCCAGGACAGCAGATTCAGAGGCAAACAGGAGACACAGTCAGAATCTGAGGCAAGTCCTTTACCCGGCAGGACTGCAGAGAGAGGGAGAGAAGCCCTCTCAACTGCAGATCTCCAAGATCATTTGCGCCATTGCATGGTGACTGGCAGTTACAATCCCGTGCTGCCCATCACCCCGCCCCCTGTGACATCATTCACAGCTGCTTTCAGACTGACAATAAAGCCAGGAGAGCAGTACAGTGAGCTTCATATAAAAGACAGGAAAAAACCCTAAGGGAGAGGCAATGATGACATTGCAGAGCTTTTATAATACCACACCTGTACAATGTCAATGCTGTTTAAACATCATTTTGCTTGCGGCCCGGCACACAGGGCAGCCAGTTTTTAGGAGGGTTTACCATCCAACATTCTGGATCTTCCAACTCCATGAGAGACTGAACATGGAGGGGTAGGTTCGGCAGGGGGGATATACTTGCAGCAAAGTACTTACCATTACCAACTGCAATCAACAGGTGGCCTAGAGCCTGACCAAAAAAGAAGAGCACTTTAGTTGGGGGAGGGTTTGTCTTTTATTTAGCTAGGAACAGGTGGTCCTGTGGGGCTCCAGAGGAGGTGTTAACCCATCGTGTGCTGACGTGAGGTGGGCCAGGAAAGCTATATATGCAACCAGATGTGCGGAAAGTCATGTATGCATTGTGCTATACTGTATACACAGATAGAAAGGTCTACCCATTCAGTGTATAGGAATAATGTATAAAAAGGTAAAAAAGATAATTCAAAAGGTCCCAGCTAAATGAATATAAATTACAGCATTGCGTTCCTGAAATATATTCACAAGGTCACTGAGGGATTAATGCACATGCATACTGGAGAGGGTTAGTGCACGTGTTCTTGAGACTGGAAACAGATCACTGCGGTGTTAATGCCATTCAGTACCTTGGAGACTGGTCCCTGAGGTGCTAATGCCATTCAGTATCTTGGAAACTGGTCCCTGGGGTGTTAATGCAATCCAGTACATTGGAGACTGGTCCCTGAGGTGTTAATGCCATTCAGTACCTTGGAGAATGGTTCCTGAGGTGTTAATGTCATTCAGTACCTTGGAGACTGGTCCCTGAAGTGTTAATGCCATTCAGTACCTTGGAGACTGGTCCCTGAGGTGTTAATGCCATTCAGTACCTTGGAGACTGGTTCCTGAGGTGTTAATGCCATTCAGTACCTTGGAAACTGGTCCCTGCGGTGTTAATGCCATTCAGTACCGCGGAGACTGGTCCCGAGGTGTTAATGCTATTCAGTACCTTGGAGACTGGTCCCTGAAGTGTTAATGCCATTCAGTACCTTGGGGACTGGTCCCTGAGGTGTTAATGACATTCAGTACCTTGGAGACTGGTCTTTGAGGTGTTAATGCCATTCAGTACCTTGGAGACTGGTCCCTGAGGTGTTAATGTCATTCAGTACCTTGGAGACTGGTCCCTGAGGTGCTACTGCACATACATCAGAGACTGATCATTGAGGCAGTTGATCACAGGTTTAGAAGAATCCCACACTATTTAAATACACAGTTTACATAAACCTATGTTTACTGATGTATCTATTGAAGGATCTGTTACCAATAGATATTCTGGCAGATTATTTGTAGCATCTGCCAAATGGACAGAAAACACATTTCTGTCCTGGTTCAAGAATGCAGCTTCCAATATCACCACTTTTTATTCAGCCAGCTCAATGAATCAGCAACATCACCTCTCTACCATGACTGGATCTGTAACCAGAAGACAATAAGTCTACATTCACATTGGATATTAGGAGCATACAACATATTCCTGTAGCAAGCATTAGTGGATTATTGCAGCTGGGATCAAAGGTGCATGCCAACAGCTGCAGCCAGGAAGCTTGTACAAAGCAATGACAGGGTGACAGGAGCTGTGGCTGTTAATATGTATCCACACATCCATTGGTTACCTGCGATTAGGGACAGGTGTCTTGACTTGGGATGCAGACAGATTGCATCCGAGAGGTGAAGAAATATGCTGGAAAAAAGGGCACAGAGGTGCCGAGGCTATACAGTGCATTGGAGACCCTGATGTGTTACTGCACATAAACTGAAGCCTGATCCTTGAGGGAGTTAATGTACATACTGTGGGGACTAGTCAATGAAGGGTAATGGACTTACACTTGGAAAAGATCACTAAAGGGTTCATTGGCATACTCTGGAGATTGTAATCCAAAAAAGGTGCACTGCCCCTTTAAATGTTGCTAAATCATCTCATATTTCATAAATGTGAAATAGTAAAAAAAAATGCATAAATATATAACCTATACAAGTTCAAATAAGCATGTATCATTCAATGTGAACACATAGTGGTAAAGTCAACAAAAAGTACCAAAAGTGAATAATCCTGCAATTAGTCAACAAAAGACATCCAATGTTGGTAAGGTGCTGACATGGCAAACAAATGTGCTCAAAGACACCTGCCACTGGTGTTACACACTCCTTACCAGATTGATAGATCCCACAAAGAGATAAGCATGCGCCTGGCTGCCTTGCAGCTACAAATGGTTTCACCCTCATGATTACACAGTAATTTTCAATGCCACTCTCAAAAAAAATATAAAGAGGAACGTATCCCATAGTGTAGTAATCAAAGACAAGAACCACATTTATTTAAAATTGCACTTACAGGAACAGAAGACAAGCAAGCATGTATACAGTAACCAGCACAGCCCGACACCAGCTTGCATGATGACGTCACGTATCTGGCCCCCTCAATGCATTTCCCATACACAGGCATCGTCAGGGGAAAGAGGCCTCTGGAGATTGGTCACTGAGGGGTTAATGTATGGTTGCAGAGTGAAAGAGCATTCTCTATGGTCGGCCTTTCCAGGAAATATGTCCTAAAATGTTAGCCACACCACTGTGAACAAGACAGTACCCTGTGAGTACTACTACTAGATTATAAATAGACAACACATAGGTCCATACCATCAAGAATGGCAATAACTGTTTGTTATAGTCTCAAAATATTTCTCATCCTTTTTTTATTATACAATACACAATTGTTTAAAATCAACAAACATAAAAATGCCCATCAATTAGGTAAATATCATATGTTATACATAAATATTCCTTTTTCCTTTGTGTACCAACTCCTGCGCCTCATTCAGATTTTACTTTTATGGCATAGCCATTTTGCCCTTGAATCATATATATAGAGTGGTTCAGTTCAAAGCATTTCACAGCAAAGATTCTTTAGCAACTCTGAAAATATTCCAAAAATACGGGGGTTGAACTTTCTGAAGTTCCTGAGGAACCTTTTCTACAAAATGCATTGAACCAAACCTTTCTGTGTATATGATCCACATACAAGATGACTATGCCATACTAGTAAAATGTAAGTGAGACACAGGAATTGGTACACAGAGGCATCATGAACATTGGTGTATAGAATGAAATGCTGGTACAACTGACTGGGCAATTTTATTTTTGTTGATTTTAACAAATGGGTACAGTATTGTATATTATAGAGAAAAATGTTTTAAACTATAACGAAAAGTGTGTCATCATTGAGGGCATGCACCTAAAAGTCCCAATTTGTAGTCTATTTATTATCTGTTGTTTTTTTATGGAATGTGGTGCTAATTGATACTTCTCAGACCAAGGTCTTTATTAATCTAAGAACTACAAGATTACCAGATCAAGTACACCGAGACATGTGCCCCGCATCTGCTTGTGAGTTAGGTTGCTTTGTTGATGCAAGTTACTTTAATCTTTCAACTCTGTTAGATGTTTCTAATAACAGTGTTCATTGAGTTATTTCTCAACATTTTTTTCCTTTTTTTAATTTCCAATTTTCTAGTCTTTTCACATTTGTTCTATTGTTAACACTTTGGAAATACACAGGTAATAAAAGAAAATGATAAGATATTCATGGGCCCTGTGACCTCATGGACAGTCAGAGACAGTCAGGCAACTAGCATTCTCAAAAGAGGTCAACAATTACAGCCTACATAATTCTCTAAGTACAAGTTTTCTTTAATATAGACACAATGCAGTTTTCCTTCCCTCAAAATCATCCAATGTTTATTACTGCATGGTTAGAATGTAACTCATTGTTTAGCTCATTTACAACAAACACTATGCAGTAAACATTTCAAAAAATGATATTTCAAAGTATTATTGATATAAAACATAGAATTCTAGAAATATGGCATTGTTTATAACTTAAATTAGATACATATGTTCTCAGGAAGTGTACTGTGTGCTGTCACATATCATAGTACAATACTCAGTTGATTGTAGAAAAATTTCAGGCTGATTATTTCCTATTAAGGCTTACATCTTATGTCAAGGCAAAACAAAAAAGTACATCTCTGCAATACATGCACATTTCCCCTATTGTTTATTCCTTTAAACTTGTGCAAGTACAGAAAAATTACTGTTGATGTGCCATAAATACACTGATCAGCCATAACATTACCCCCCATCATAACCAGTCGAGGCATGGACTCCACTAGACCTCTGAAGGTATGCTGTGGTATCTGGCACCAAACCATCAGTAGCAGATCCTTGTAAGTTGCAAGTCGGGGCCTCCATGGATCGGACTTGTTTTTAAAACACTTCTCACAGATGCTTGATTGGATTGAGATTTGGAGAATTTCAAGGCCAGGTTAACACCTCAAAGTTATGTTGTGTTTCTCAAGGCATTCTTGAATTGATAAGACCAGTGCATTCTCTTTTATTGTTTCTATGGTCCAGTTCTGATGCTCATGTGCCCATTTTAGGAGCTTTTGTCTGTGGATAAGGGCCAGCATGGATCGGACTTGTTTTTAAAACACTTCTCACAGATGCTTGATTGGATTGAGATTTGGAGAATTTCAAGGCCAGGTTAACACCTCAAAGTTATGTTGTGTTTCTCAAGGCATTCTTGAATTGATAAGACCAGTGCATTCTCTTTTATTGTTTCTATGGTCCAGTTCTGATGCTCATGTGCCCATTTTAGGAGCTTTTGTCTGTGGATAAGGGCCAGCATGGATCGGACTTGTTTTTAAAACACTTCTCACAGATGCTTGATTGGATTGAGATTTGGAGAATTTCAAGGCCAGGTTAACACCTCAAAGTTATGTTGTGTTTCTCAAGGCATTCTTGAATTGATAAGACCAGTGCATTCTCTTTTATTGTTTCTATGGTCCAGTTCTGATGCTCATGTGCCCATTTTAGGGGCTTTTGTCTGTGGACAAGGGTCAGCATGGGTACCCCGATTGGTCTATATAGCCCCATACACAACAAACTGCAATGCACTGAATGTTATGACACCTTTCTCTTGGAGTCAGCATTATCTTTTTTTGGCAATTTGAGCTACAGTAGTTCTTCTATTGGATCAGACAACATGGGTCAACCTTCATACCCCACGTGCATCAATGAGACAATCCTGTCGCTAGCAGCAGAATACAAAAAATGAAAATGAATTACATGTTGTGTATTTCTATATTTTTATTATAGAAATAAAAACCCTTTTATCAGGTTTTTCACTATTGGGGCACAGAATATTTTTGAAAGGATTGCCAAGGCCCTGGTCAAAGATTGAGAACCGCTTTTATCATATATAGCAAAACACTTTCAGGGCTGATTCACATAGGAACAGACAGCTGATGGAGCACTTTGCCTTTCTGGCAGCTGTTCATTCCCGACTCCAGTAGGGGAAAGTCTGATGTACGATTCAGATCGAAAACTCAAAAAAAAAAAAATTTACATTTTCCTACCCTTTAAGTTTAGTACACAGCTATTACTGACATTACCTAATGAAGAACTCTAGGATGCACAAACTGAAACCATAAATGGGTAAGTGTAATGTATAGTTTATATTTACCCCTGCTGTGTCCTTGTGCCAGATAGAAGGTGCTATAAAATAAAAGATGTGCTTATCATTGTAAATTGTATTTCTTGTATTATTAAAAACGATAAGTGACTATACATGTGAAACAACAGCAATGTGTTGTATTGGAGCTGCAATGGTCTATGATTATCTTTAGAATAATTTAAATAGTAGGCGAAAGGTGATGCATTACAGTTGGTCTTGCTTTTAGTCTCATAAATACATTACAGAGACATGAGATATGAATTTACTTGTGTGGCCAGTGTGGGGGAGACTAGCAGATATATGATAGAATACAGAGCTATACTGAGCGGCTGTCATCCTCTCTGGTGAAGATACATTGCAGGCAGCCTAGACACCTTCTTAAAAATGTGACCTGGAGAAGGAGGCAGCCTCTGTGCCCAAGAATAAAGAAATGTTTATATGAATTAAAAGATAAATCTTATTTCAAAGAGCCATTGCACATGCATCAACTTGAAAGGATGCAATACAATATTCTTCCCAAGAACTGTGTTTGTTTCAAGTGTGCTGGTTTACATTTTCTTAGCTAACAATATGAGATATATTGTTTGTCCATTATTACCAATATCTTCTACAACATCTACTAGTCTGAGTCACTTCTATCAGTCAGTTTCCTTGGGAAGCTTACAATGGAATATCCCTAAAATAGTTGTTTAAGGAACCCCCACCATCACCATCTCAGGCACACATTCCGTCTATCAAGATCAATACCAATAAAATACACAGTTGCGGCTATGAAGACCAAGACAGAAAATGTGCATAGAAAATGTTGTGAACTCGATGGTACAATTTAAATTGTATACAAGCCATAACAGTGAACTTCTCCCATTTGTTCCCTTTTTTCTGCAAAATATACCATAAAAGGCATTTTATAAAAAAAAAAAAAAACTGTGGATCTTGCCAGAAATCTTGGGAGCTGTGCTCTCTGCTGACTGTTATCAATGACATGGTTCTTAGCTCTGTAGACTACGGAACCACACTCCTCTATGTTATTGACAATAAAATAAAAGCAGGGCTCTGTGGTCCCATTTTGTTTTTATAGTCCTGATGCAGAAAGTTAGTGAGTGTTTTTTATCCTAGGATAGAAAATGTTTTCCTGGCAGAATAGATGAAAATAAAGTAAAGGAAGCTTGAAAAAGAGAGACCTATGGTAGCCACCATGTCCAAGGAATAGCAATATATTAATTTTTTGTTTTTGAGTTTAAATGTGCTTTATGTCTGAAGGTGATCAGAAGATCATGGAAGTAGTCAAGACTAATCCATGGCACTTTCTGTTTGTCTTTGTGGTAATGAAGACCTAAAAAGACAGACATACATTTCTGCAGAAGAGTGACTGTGGACAGTTAGGTTGGAAACAGGCTGGACAGTGATTCTTCTCTTGTTGTTTTAATTATTTTCTTGGCATTACACAGTCTTATTCACAACATGCAAATGTATAGAAATGCTGGGGGAGTAGATATTTCAAAGCTTAGGTATTTCCTAATCTGTCTCCTATCTAAAAAATATATTTAGCTATGTTGCTTGACCTTGCTCCCAGGAACCACTAATGACATTGAGGTTTTGGCTAAAGTGATTAAAATAGTGAATAGTGGCTGGTAGCAGAGACATAACAGTTATTTACAAGCAAATATACTATAAGTGGATTGTGATGCAGAAAGCCTTTGGTGACAAAATGGTGTGCCATATGCGAAGCAATAACTGCCAAAGTCAGGAACAAATTGTTTCTTTGCATGGGGTCTTCTACAATCTATGACTACTTTTATTACCACTGTCAGGTCTATGTATTTATTTGTTAGTTCAGTTCCTGGCACTAATTGAATGAAGGAGGCCACTTGGGTGAGTGGTGAAACCTATAAGCTTCTTCAACATTGACAAGCAAGTCCATCTGAATGCTACTAGAAAGGCTACTAGCTGTACCATTATATATATATATATATATATATATATATATATATATATATATATACGCACGCACACAAGCAGTATATATATATATATATATATATATATACACACACACACACACAGCTGGTACAGAAAAGAATCACCCCTTTTAAAATAATCACATTTTCTCATCCAAGTGAAAGATTTAACACTGACAAGTCAGGAAAAAAAATAAACATTCAAAAATAGAACCACTGAGTTGGAAAAAGGATCACCCCCTTATGTCAGTATTTTGTTGGGCCACCTTTTGCTTTTATTACAGCCTTTAGTCTGTTGGAATATGTCTCTACTAACTTTGCACAGTAAACCCTCTTCCCATTGATAACTTTCTGGCAGAGGGCAGCAGATTTTCTTAAAAAATATGACGGTATTTTGCCCCATCCATCCATTTTTCTTCTATACAGACAAGTGCTCCAGTCCCTGCTGTAGAGAAACACCCCCATAACAGGATATTACCACCTCCATGCTTTACTGTAGCAATGGTGTTATTTGGATGGCGAGCTGTATTCGATTTCTACCATATCATTTGGTGATGAGGCCAAATAATTAAATTTTAGTCTCATCTGACCATCTTAAACACACCTTGAAGATTCTGAGACCACATGAAAAAATGTTTTATAGTCAGATGAGACTAAAATTGAATTATTTGGCCTCAACATCAAAGGATATGTCCAACCCAGTGGACTGAATGAAAAAATATAGTGATGTGTATTAGGCTTAGTGAAGTGATTGGACAGGTCAGGAAAATGTTCCTAGTTAGTTTTGTTCTATCCTTACGTAAGTGACTCATCTCTGGCTTTATCCTTTAGTAATCAGTGTTCAGTCTATTCAATTGCTGTTCCAAATGTTAAACACTCTTCATACTTCTTTTACTATTAGAAGCTTTGTCTATTTTTTGTATATATTTAACCATAAGCCCAAGACAGTTTTTCACAGTTCTGCTTAAGTAATGCTTAAATATATTGACTTGGATGAAACTGCTGCACCAGTTTAAACGTTGTGGATAAAGTTTTAAGTAAAGCTAAACTCATTCTCTCCATTCTTCCTAAATTGTGTATTTAATTTTAAATCCTGACATATTAATGCTCAGCCAAAGAAAATGGTCTAGCATATTTTGGACACATTTATTCCAGCTTATATAAATATATCCTGTCTTTCACCGCAGCGTCCAAGTCCCAGAAGTTTTTAATATCCCTTGAAGCCAAATTAAGGTTTCTCTCTTAAAAATGCCAGTAAATCAAATAACCCTGAAATAGCACATGGCTTGTAAACAATTCTAAATCCAGGAGTCTCAAGCTAGATGATACTGCAAGACATATATGGCAGACATCATATAGACAGCCAAATTAGCTTTAGAGCTATCTTATGAGTGAGGCAAAGCTGAATACTGCAGTGCCAAGGTGCAAATAATCTGTTCATATAGATTCAATAATATTGTACATTATTATATTTGTAAAGTTAGACATGATCCACAATGATTATCAGCAATTTATAAGACATTCTGCAGCAGCCATATTGTTAGCTGTTAATACAGATTTTTTATGTAAACACTCCAAATGCAAACAGAACCTAAATAATACATTATATTTCCTTGAAAAAAGGAGTGGCTTATAAAGACATAAGGATTTTCATTTGTACACCCTCCTCTTTCTTAGTGTGTATGCAGGGGAATAATTGCTGACTTAGCATGTGCTCTCTGTGCAATCATGCTAAGATCTGCGTGCGTTATTGAAGAACTTCCACCAAACGTCAAAATGTATTCTCATAGATTTAACTGTTATTGTGTGGCAACCTTTTAAATTGGATTATCAACCAAGCATGAATAAACAGGCCATCATAAAAAAATCCCATCATAAGCTAGCTTTGACTAATAATGTCACTTAAAAGACAGGATAATTCTGCTGCTTTATATTATTTTCTCTAGTTTGATTACAATGTTTTATTGCTAATGCACGCCTGTTTCAAAAAACAAAGTTTACAAGCAGTTTAGACTTTTTACTGCAAAGAAAGTGATCTCTTGAAGGGTGTAACCACTATAGGCATTAGAGTAATAGGCCCATTACTGAAAGTAATTTCAATAGTGTTTAAAGTGGTTCTAAAAGCAGAAGGTTCTATACATTAAGATAAAAAACATTCTGTGTGCAGCAGCCCCCCCTAATACTTACCTGAGCCCCATCTCGATCCATCGATGTGTACAAGAGCCTTGTAAGGATCTGCCAAACAGGCAAAGCTGATCTGATACCACCACCAATCCCGGTAATTGTATGAACAGAAAATAACCCCTGTTGGTGGGACTTTAGTAGTGGTGGAGCAGAAAATATTTAATACCACATGTTCATAAAAAAGTTACATTTATTTGCACATAGAATCAGATAAAAAGTGGGATTACAGAATTCCACAAGAAGATTTTCACATGTATATCACTTTATACCCTGTTAAAACCATAAGAAAATTCCAGCCTAGATGGCACACACCAACATTTGAGTGAATGTATTCTTTGCACCATTCCGCAGTCCTACACAAAAGGAGAAGAGCCCAACGCGTTTCAGGTTCAAGCCTTTCGTCAGGGGCTTATTGCAGAATGTGTTTGCGTATCTAGACGCAATTTCTCTCATTTCTCCGCAGAGCCGGAGTAGCCGTGTGTGGAGATGGGAGACCTTTAAATTGCAGACAACCCCCCTTATGTAAACACGACGGTAGATCCCGCCGTGGGCTGTAGGAATACCGGTTTTTCCATTTTTTGATGCCATTTTTTGATGTTGTTCATATGGACTAAGACGAGGTGCCTCTGAAACATTTGGACGTAATACTTTGAGCAAATACCTTGGGACGAAGCAACCTGGGAGCACAGCTATCCTCTCCCCCTTCTCCTGTACCATTTGGACCTTGGGATGACAGCTTTGAATATACGCCTTACAATACATGGCATGGGCAACTGTGATACATAATTAGGCTTGGATTTGAATTATCTCTGCCATACTGACATTGAAAGCACCACTTTGACCTCCGTTTGAATTTTGTACTACTTTCTATTGCACGTCAGATTTGTGAAGATCTGTGAGTGTTATCAATAGAGCCCCTGACGAAAGGCTTGAACCTGAAACGTGTCGGGCTCTTCTCTTTTTTGCGTAGGACTGCGGAATGGTGCAAAGAATACATTCACTCCACTGTTGGTGTGTGCCATCTAGGCTGGAATTTTCTTATGGTTTTAACAGGGTATAAAGTGATATACATGTGAAAATCTTCTTGTGAAATTCTGTAATCCCACTTTTTATCTGATTCTATGTGCAAATAAATGTAACTTTTTTATGATCATGTGGTATTAAATATTTTCCGCTCCAACACTACAAAAGTCCTACCAATAGGGGTTATTTTCTGTACAAGAGCCTTGGCTGTCGAGGGACTCTCCCTTCCCATTGGCTGAGACAGCAGCAGGCACCATTGGCTCCCGCTGCTGTCAATCAAAGTCAGTTAGCCAATGAGGAGAGAGAAGAGGCCAGGCTGAACTGATGCTCCGTGTTTGAATGGACACACAGAGCAGTGGCTCAGGAGCGCCCTTAGCAAGCTGCTTGCTGTGGGGGCACTCGGTAGGAGGGAGGGGCCGGGAACGCCGGTGAGGACCCGAGAAGAGGAGGATCTGGGTTGCTCTGTGCAAAACCACTGCACAGAGAAAGTAAGTATTACATTTTTGTTATCTTTAAACAAACAGAAAAATAACAATACTTTAATATCACTTTAACCACTTCAGCCCCGGAAGGATTTCCCCCTTTAGGACCAGAGCCCTTTTTGCGATTCGGCACTGCGCCGCTTTAACTGAAAATTGCGCGGTCATGCGACGTTGTACCCAAACTAAATTTGCGTCCTTTTTTTCCCACAAATAGAGCTTTCTTTTGGTGGTATTTGATCACCGCTGCGTCATTTCTGATCGCCGCTATAAGAGCGACAATTGTGCAAAAAAAAAAACAAATTTCTTACTTTTTGCTAAAATACAAATCCCAAAAAAAATATAAAAAAACATTTTTTTTCATCGGTTTTGGCCGATTTATATTCTTCCTCATATTTGTGATAAAAAAAATCGCAATCGGCGTTTATTGATTGGTTTGCGCAAAAGTGGTCGCATTTACGGATGATGAGAATTCATTTCTGGGGTTTTTATTTTTTTTTTTATTTTTTACTAGTAATGGAGGCGATCTGCGATTTTTAGCGGTACTGCGATATTTCAGCGAACATGTCGGAACATTTTGACACTTTTTTGGGACCATTGGCATTTATACAGCGATCAGTGCTATAAAAATGCACTGATTACTGTGTAAATGCCATTGGCAGTGAAGGGGTTAACCTGCAGGGGGCGCTCTAAGGGTTAACAGTGTTCCCTGGGCGTGTTCTAACTGTGGGGGGACTGCCCTAGCAGGGGAAGGGAAGTGATCACAGTTTCCATGTAGAGGAAGGCTGTGATCACAGCCCTTCCCCCCTCACAGAACGGAGGTCCGTGTTTACTTACACGGACCTCCGTTCTTTCAGTGCGGGGGGGCCATCGCAGGTAGCCGGCGGCGATCGAGGCCGCCGCACCAGCTCCCTGGCCCTCCCCAAACACAGTGAGCACTCACTGTGCGCGATCTCGCAGCCGCCGTCATATGACGGCGATTTGCGCAGAGCAGCCACTCTGTCGCCGTCAATTGCCGACCAGCGGTCGGCAAGCGGTTAAAGTAGATGTAAACCCAATTTTTTTTTAATGAATTCTGAGTACAGGATGTCATGTCATCTGTGCCCAGTCTTGCCACGAAGAGTTAATCCAGCTCTGAGCAATCCTCTTATCTTTTTTCAGTAAGAAAAAAAAACTCACAGAAATAGGAGACGTTTTTTTCCCCGTGCTGTGTGAGTGACAGGTCATTTCCTTTCCTCTCATGCACGGAGCAGACGAAGCTTCACACCCCCCATCTCCTTTCTTCTCCAGCTCTCCCAGGATTGGCTGCTCCACACCTCAGCATGATTGGGCATGCTGAAGTCATGTGCCTTTCCTGAGTTTTGACAGGATGTTTCTCAAAACTCAGGAATAGGAGAGTAGGAAAGTGTAGAGGTGGGTGGGGAGTTTTGTGACATCACGACTCCACCTGCCGAGCTCCAACAAGGAAACCCACCCACTGATTCCAGTGTTTTGTGGGGCTGCTACTGCAGAAGGGGGTGAAATTTGCAAGGTAGGGAAACATGCAGGAAGCTTGCATGTATACATACATTAATACTGTGCCATTACTTTGTACTGGGTGAATGGTGGGTTTACATCCACTTTAATGTGTCAGGCTATACAGATTCAATACCAAACACATTTAAGGAAAGTATGAAGTTTTCAAGGGTTAACTTTTTGTTAGCTCAAGAATTATGATTAGGAGAATGATAGGGTTACAATTAGGTTATATTCAGATATAGATTTTTTAGGTTATGTTTTGAACTTTTGTTAAGAATTTCAGTGTTAAGAGGATTAATTTAGTGTTAAGTTAAGGGTTACCAGGAAAACTGTTGTTGTCCAGTCGTCCTTCAGGTGCTTGCTATGCTCTGCTTGGGCTATAACTGTCAGGCCTTGATTTCTGAACAAAAAACATAGACTGTGGCTTAGGGAGGCAGGGCTGCAAGGGGAGGCTAACACCCACTTACACATCATCTTGCTCACTTCCACACTGCTGGTCTACCTGCCAATGCAGTCCTTCTAGGGCAGGGGTGTCAAACTGGCGGCCCTCCAGCTGTTGCGGAACTACAAGTCCCATCATGCCTCTGCCTGTGGGAGTCATACTTGTAACTGTGAGCCTTGCAATGCCTCATGGGATTTGTAGTTCCGCAACAGCTGGACAGCCGCCAGTTTGACACCTGTGATCTAGGGCAACCTATCTCAACCTATTCAACACCTAGGAACACTTGAAATAATTCTCCGGTCTCGAGGAACCCCTGCCAAAAATTAAAAATCTACAACTCATGATACATTAGTGTGATGGTCAATGGGAAGAATGCTCCTTACACTTGTGGCCATTGGGAAGAATTGCCCCCTTACAGATAGCTAAAATGAGTAATGATGTCATTGGGAATTTATCTGAGAGGTACAAATTGACCATTGCTCAAGGAACACCTTGCAACCTCTGGAGGAACCCTAGGGTTCTACAGAACTCTGGTTGAGAAACACTGGTCTAGGGTCTTATCACTGCTGCCCTTGCACCATTTATGTATGATTTGTTGGTAGAAAGTATATTTTAAATTGAAATTTTAATT
>BLSH010162857.1:626680-639503 GCA_018402905.1 Glandirana rugosa
CGTACAAAAAGGAAGAAAAAAGACCCTTCCACTAGTCTAGACCCGAACGATTTTTGAAATGTCCGGGTCCGGGTCCGTGCCACGGACACCCGAAAGTTCGGTACGGACCCGAACGTTACAGTCCGGGTTCGCTCAACACTAATTATAACCTTTTACTGCCATGCACACCAGCTGGCGTAATGGTCTCCACAAAATTTGGCTACATAGCCCTTGAAACCATGAAACATCACAATAGATGCAATGGGGATCTGTCATTGGTCAATGTGGCCAGGGGATCGATCTGATCACCTTCCCAGAAAAAAGAAGGAAAAACATGCTGACCAATGAGAATGTCTTTTTCTTCCGGGACACTGTCCTGGACAAAAGAAGAGAGTATTGCTGCTTCACATTCCTCAGTATAGTCACATGACTGTATTAACCAATGACAGCTCCCCAATGCATGATAGTACACAAACTCTGGGGTGGTTTAATTACATTTGTAATTGTGTGAAACCGTTACATTGGCTGTTGTGGGCAGTGGGAGAAGGTGATCATATTAGATAAGTGCAGCAGGAAGGGGGTGGGGGGTGCTGTGTTCCTCTACTCCTTTTCATTTTCAAGGTTAATGCTAGTTGAAAGATAAGGGTGTCCTTGTCAGTAAAATTTGGGTTTTCATCACTCAGTTTCCAAACCCCTGCTCATACCATTTTATGTTCAGAGGGACTGAACAAATTTAAAGGCCAGCTAAGATATGTTGGTATAAGAGTCAAATCGTGGGAAAGGACAATATTCCTTAAATTGCTTCAAATATTTTAAGATAAAAGGAAGTATAGGGAGATTAGCATATAAAGTATATGGCCATATTACACACATTTATATTACTACAACAGCGATGCCAGAAAATTGCCCCAACAAATCTATATGTACAATAACCATGCACAATGTGTATATTACCAGGAAAGGTATTTCTAAGGATTCTCTTTCATAAGAGTGGATTATAAAACTATCATTTTAATTAAGTGAGCATTGTAGATTTTTTGTCACCACAAAAATGTACTCACTCCTCCCTATCTACTGTACACTTCTCAGCGCTTGTATGTTGACAACCAATATAATAAAATATAGATTGGTCAGTTTCCTAAATCCCAGTAACTTAAATAGCAGCCGTTTTATACAACCTTTAAAAAATAATGCAGTTCTGAATATTGCACATTTAACAAGTTATAAAGTCCGCCATCCTACATAACTCTGTTAACAACAGCGCTATATTAATAATGATAAAACTGTTTGCAATTTTGTAAAAAATGATATCTAATGTAAGTCCTTATAACTAAAGTTGAGCGAACCCGTGGATGTTCGGGTTCGGTGGGTTCGGCCGAAATTCGGAAAAAAGTCCGGGTTCGGTACCGAACTTGACCCAAACTTTACCCCGAACCCCGAACACCATTGAATTCAATGGGGACCCAAACTTTTCAGCACAAAAATGACTGTAAAATAGCCCTGGAAAGTGCTAGAGGGCTGCAAAATGATTTTAGAACAATAATCTGTCCCTTACAGCAACAGCAGGAACCTGACCCTATAGAACTAGGAGATGATTTTTAGAACAATAATCTGTCCCTCTAAGCAGTAGACTCTACCTAGTCCATTCAGATCTTTCTGTAATGCAGGATGAGATCTGCAATCTGTCCCTAAAAGCAGTAGTAGTAGTAATCTCTACCTATCTATCTATCTGCAATCTGTCCCTCACAGCACTGGCAGCATCCTCTCCCTACACTACCCAGAGAGCATGTGACATGCAGCACTGTGACTCAAGCCTCATATAGAGGCTGGGTCACATGATGCACTGGCCAATCACAGCCATGCCATTAGTAGGCATGGCTGTGATGGCTTCTAGGGAAAACCAGTGAAACGCTTGTTGATTGGCTGCCCTGCAGCTATTCAACATGCGTGATCAAATACCCGAACCCAGAACTCGAACCCAAACTTTTTTTCAAATGTCCGGGTTCGGGTCCGGGTCACGGACACCCCAACCCAACCCACTTTACAGTTCGGGTTCACTCAACTCTACTTATAACAGTTCAAAAAAATGGGTCCACCCGGTGCTCAGAATTGACTTCATCTAACAGTCACCAAATCCAAGGTGTCATCACCACGCGTGCCCGTCTCCCTTATGGGTATGCACTCACTGTAAGCCAAATAATATTGTGCCCATAGTTCTCTAAGACCTCATGCACACTGAGGCTGATAAAAGGACATTCAGGGGCATTTGGACATTTTTTCCAGCTGCCCTTGAACTCATTTAATGTTATCTTATCAGTCCATGTACACAGGGTCGTTTAAGGTCGTTTCCAGGCAGTTGAGTTTAGAGGCTTTTTTTGGAATGCAGAAAAAATGGGTTCAGAGGCATTTGAAATGCCAAACAGCTTGTAAACGCCGCTAAACGTGGTAACTAGCATCTAGGACCATTTCGTTTACAGGCGTTTCTATTTTTAAAAAACGCCGGCTTCTAGCTGTCAAAAAAACCCTTCAGGGGAGGTTGAAAAAGCGTCCCGTGTGCATGAAGCCTAAGATGTAACCCTCAGAACTCCTTTCACCAGAGGTCAATCACCAAAGTATTTGTACATCAGCAGCTGCGGTACTCTCCACTCCTCCGAGACCCTTTGCCATACAAAAGAAGCTAACTATAGTGTAATACAGTCTATTAGCTTTATTAGGCATGCCCCCCAAGACACACTTACAAAATAAAAGTTGCAAAATAGCCATTAAAACCATCAAAACTCGTTCCGCACTGTCAGGAATATGCTCTCATTCAGCCAAGGTCTCAGCTCTGTCCAGGTTCCTCGTAACCCAATCAGATGGAACGCAATACACATCAGAACGTCACCGCCAGTCGCCGCATGGACACGCCCTTACACGTTATGTCATTCCGACTGCTGCGTAGGGCATACATTTTTTTGTCATACAAAAACAGAATACATGCTACAAGTTATTGGGGTTGATTTACTAAAATCGAAGAGTGCATAATCTGGTGCAGTTGTGTTTGGTAGCCAAATGGCTCCTAACTTCAGCTTGTTCAATTAAGCTTTGGCAAAGAAAAAACCCTGGAAGCTGATTTCTATGCAGAGCTGCACCAGATTTTGCACTCTCCAGTTTTAGTAAATCAACCCCATTATTTAATATAACGTTCACAGTAATCTTCTGTAATCAGAGTTGCCATAAAAGTAACGTGCATTGTGTACATTATTATACATTTGCATTCCTGTACAACATATTCATCCAGGGTACAGTTTGTTTTGAACTATCCTGTACTTTGTGCCTTATCTTTCGGAAGCATGTGATAATGAAACATACTATGTGTCTACTGCTGCTTGGAATCTCTTATTTACTGATAGCAAAGAATTTCACTTTTGCTCTAGATTTTATCTTGATATTATAATGTCTTCAGCTAATCACATTTTTATTAACCAAAACCAAATGCCACTGCTAGCCAAAATTGAAAAAGGAAACTTACCATGTGTGTGCCTGGGTAATAAATTGTAGTAAATAGTAAACTGTAATTAACTGACTGAATTTAAAGTGAACATGTCAGCCATTTTGATCATTTAACCTCCCTGGCGGTATGATTATTTCAGATTTTTGGTGCTGAAAGCGGTACCATTATTTTGCATGGAAATTTGGCGTTTTATATTGTAGGCCTTTAATTCTTAGGAATAACTTACTTAAATCTGTCCAAACAAGAGTCTAGTAGACATCTCGGGTATGATAAAGTTTGAAACAACGAAATCATAAATTATAATACATATGAAAAAAAATGATAATATAATAAATAACTATAAATAATTATCAAAGATAATATAATAATAAAATTTATTCAATAATGTAATCTAGTCAAAAACACAGAAATTTGCTCATTTGCAGAATTGTCGCTGTCGTCACTTTCAGTGTCTGATGATAAATTTCCCCAAAAATCAGTATCACTCCATTCTGTAAATGATTCTTTTTACTATCACTGTTTTCTAGCTGATCAAAAACCACTTTTGACGTAAAGAGCCGCTTTTTTATGCCATGGACATTCTCAAGTTTCCAGGCAGAAAGAATGGCATATATAATATAAAAGTGCATGCAGGGCACTGGGCAAACCACTAGGGACAAAGGGGATGTGAAATGATTTCATACAGTAATGTAATTGTACAAATTGCAGTGTACTGAATGTTTACAGTGTGTTTCACTTTTTGAATTTGCCGCCGGTCTCCGTCCCTGTGCGACGTGACGCTCGCAGGGAACGGAGCCCGGCACACAGAGGCATCGGGCGGAGGACACAGCCCACAGACACCGCAGGGGGACATCGCTGGATCCAGGGGACAAGGTGAGTAACACTGCCTGGATCCAGCGATGCAATCCCGAGTGTGGCTCGGGGTTACCGCTAATGGTACTGAAATTCCACCTCGAGCCACACTCGGGAATACCGCCAGGGAGGTTAAAGGTAGAAGATACTACAAGTGGCTTGCACTTCCAACAGGTAAGCCATGCTAACTGTCATCTGCCTCCCCTCAACCTATGAGAGTGCTCATATTGTCTGATTCACTCTCAAAGGAATGACAGTTAGTCGAGGTTTTAAAAGTTAAACATGGCTGACAAGTTCACTTTAAATACATAGTTTGTATGTTTGAAAATGTACCCTTCTGCTCCTGCCAAACATTTCTGTAGAATTATTAGTGCATTGAATGATATGAGAAAAAACAGAGACAATACGTAATTAAATGTATTAAATTGCAAGTTACAGACAGATGCAGGCGCCTCCAACTGTAAGTAGCAATTTAATATGTTTAATCTGCCCACAGGTTCATATTTAACTGTAGCTATAGTTTACCTGAGAAAACAATCCCCTCCAGATAAACTTTATACAATGCAAGGATCCTCTAGGCCACACAACAAATTGCAGGTCTAAATAACATTTTCAATGTGCTCCCCATATGCCAGCCTTCTTTATGTAATTATTGATACAGGATAATGTATAGTAGACCATATGAGCTGATTTTACAAACACAACTTTATAATATGCATTATCTATAAAAATAAAAATCTTACTCAAGATCCTATTTGCACTTTGTTGTTCCCATCAAAAACTAAAAAAATTAAAGCTTAAAGTGTTACTAAATACAGTAATATGGAAATAGTTCAACTGCCCCCCAGTGCCTACAGTTTATAAATCTTCTTTTTACATTAAAATATTGCCACTATATACCTTTTTGGCTGATCTGTATACCACGGTGACGTGATAAACTGTAGGGTCTACCCACTGCTGAGTGTTCAGGTAGGAGGAGATTTCCACTATAGCCTGTATACACGCCCACATGTGTAATGTCAATACCATGTGACCTGGCTAGCTCTGAGAACAAGGAAATGTTCTCTCCAGTAGTAGAGACTAAACTGAGCATGTGCAGTTTTACTACCCTCATTGTGTCTTATCTGACCTTGCAAAGAGAGACCCTGCAGGAGGGAAGGATCTATCCATACAGGATCAAAGAACCCTTTTTCACAATGCAGAGGATTAACCCCTTAAGATCCACAGTGAGTATAACAAGCATACCATGCTGCACATACAGATTATACTGTTGTGGGTTTAGTAACACTTTAAGAAGTAAAGGGTGGTACTGTGTTAACCAACAATTGTAGTAGGAAAAAGAAAATATAGGTGTAGGGTAGGGGCACAGAGGTGCCCAGCGTAGTTCCCCAAACTGACTACTTGATGTTGCCATATTTAGAATTGGGAACCCTATAGTTGAAAATAGGCAATGTAAGTGCCTAGGTAGCTGCTAGAGGCCTGCCAGTGTGGGCATTTTGGGTAAGGTACCCTGAATAAACAGTCTGGCGGGAGTCTGCCTAGAGTTTTCAGTCATGGGAAGCAGTTCAAGAACCAACCAAGGCAAGTCATTTTTGAGATTCTAGTTTCTAAGGGCTTCCTTGGGGGGGGGCGACTTATGGAACTACTTGCATCCCCTTTCCATGGGGTGCAGGACAAAATCGTATAGTCTAAAGTCACAAGGCTCTCCTAACTTCTTCTAAAAACAAAGTTCATGCTGGTTGAGGCTGCTTTTTGGGTCCATTGCAGTAAAGCCTGAGGATGGAATGGAATATGGTACTAGTGGTGCTGGTTAAACAAGGCAGGGGGTCTCCCAGTGGTGTCTCTGTAATGGCACTCAGGGGAGGTATCCTTGCCCATAGCACAACAGTTAGCCTAGGTGGCCAACCTATGCCAGGCCGGAATAGACTGAAGCGTGCAGGGGCTCCTCTACCACATTGCTGTGTACGTGGAGGATATGCGGCTAAGCCATGACCCACATGCAGTAGGTACTACCTTTTGATTGGATAATTGAAATATATTCTGTAAGCCAAGTACATAGGATACCAAAGAACAAAAGTTATTCAAACAAGGTCTTCCCACCTATAAGCTTTCTTAAAGCGGCATTCCAGACATTTTTTTGTTTATTAAAAGTCAGCAGCTACTAAAAGTGTAGCCGCTGACTCTTAATAAATAGCCACTCACCTGTCCCATGATCCAGTGGTGCACTCAACCCTGCCGTTTTGACCCTGCATCCTCCATCAGCGCCGGCATCTTCACTATAGGCACCCGGCAGTGACAGCTTGCGACTTCACAGCCAGGTGCCCTCTGCACATGCCCGAGTTGCGCTGCGCTCTGTGACTGGTCCCGAAGTCTTCACTTGACTTAGTGAAGGAGAACTTCCGCTTCTGATTGCCTAAGTTTCATTTTCACAAACAGGAGCTGGGGAGGAGGCCTTAAAGTGGAACTTCCCCTTTTGGGTAGAGCTCCGCTTTAAATTGTATACCTTTGGACAGTAGGATGGTGTGACTTAGCTCAGAAGTCAGAGAAAATCTGTCCCCAATACAATACTGAAGCTAAGTCAGAGAGGGGTACAGAAGAAGCTAATCTTGCTGATAATGGTAATAGCATGCGTCTAGTTGTGGCTGCTCTACGGCAGGACTTCTAAAAGGTTTAAAATGGAGTACAGGTTCATGACTACACTCCCTGTAAATTATAGAATTTTTGTGTAGATTGTGTATCCTGAGAATTTTGATTAAAAGGATAAAAGCTTTTTTGTAGTGCCGGTTTATTGAATTATTATTCACTTTTGGAGTAAGCTTACAGTTCTATGGTATATATATATATATATATATATATACACACATATACAAACACACAAGGCTAGCCATCAAATCCCTAGTTGAAACTTGATATACTTAAAATTAGGTAACTGTTCAGTAAGGCATCAAAATAGGAAACTTGACCGGTGATACCGGTAAGTACTTGTGTCAATGGGTGGTGTAATTATTTATTTATTTATTTCAGGTACTTATATAGCGCTGTCAATTTACGCAGTAATGGAGTGGTTCTCCACCTCAGTCCTCAAGTACCCCCAATGGGCCATGTTTTAGGAACTTCCCTTAGATAAAATAGCTCATATCAATACCATGTCATTGATATTGACTTAAAGCAGCTGTGCAAAGTAAAGGAAAACCTGAAAACATTGCCTGTTGGGGGTACTTGAGGACTGAGGTTGATAACCACTGGTGTAATGCAGCCTGGTGAACTGAACATGATTTGTCAGTTCTGACCTCTGCATGTGCCACCAAAACAATGGCAGGTAAGTAGTGTACTGAGCTAAATGGCCCTGTACACATGTGGCCTGATATTGGATATCAGAAGTTGGACCATTGCTGCATATTGATGGCATTGCTCCCTATTGTTGGATGTATGGTTATGCAATGGGCATAACATTGCCCAAATGCACAGGTGCTGATCTGTCCTCTGCATCCATTGCCCATTTGTGAGAAATCCTTTACAGTTTGATCCCATACATCTCCTTTTCTTGTTATTCCTTTATTTTATGGATTAATCACATTCAAAATACATGTTGTAACAGATTGCTTGAACAGCAAAATCTTAGTACATTTCATAGCTGGTTACGTGTGAGAGATGTCATTAATATCCTTGATTTATAGTTTCTCTCTGGAGTATTTCCATCTGTAACATCCGCTAACACATTTATTCTTTTGTTTCATAAAGGGTATGTCTACATACAGTCTTTATAAGTAAAGACGTGTATTACTCAGGGCTATGTTTATCAATGGGTGTAAAGTTCTAACTTGCAGAAAATGTGAGATTTCACATGATAGCTAAGACAAATGATCTGATGACCTGCGGTGTGGTCATTTGATTCCCTCTGTACATGTTGTGTATGTTGTGGTCTTATTACTGTTGCTAGGCTGTGCTCATGCATAAAGGAAATTATGTCCTTAAGCCTTAATCACATGCATGTATCTGAAGATGAACTGCATGACATGAAAAGCCAGAGATGTAAGCCCATTTCTAAACCATGGAACCAGATTACTATTTCCATATAGTAGTCTTTTAAATTACAGTTTCTAAGTGTGCCAATGCACACCTAAATAGATTGTGTTGTTATAAAAAGAACACAGTTACATGGACTCAGAGCCCTGTTTACTGGGAATAATCACCAATGTATTCTTAAAGCGGAGTTCCACCCTATTAAAAGTCAGCAGCTACAAAAAGTGTAGCTGCTGACTTTTAAGAATCAGACACTCACCTGTCCCAGGCTCCAGCGATGCGGCCACCCGAAGCCTCCCTCTTCTCCCCCCTCCTCCGTGCGGTGCTGGTATCACAAGTGTAGGTGCCCGGCTTTGGCTCCAAAGCCCAGCACGCACTGCGCATGCGCATGCGCAAGCCGCGCCGCACTTTGTGAATGGCCGGTGTACCTTCTGGGACCTGTGACGTGTCCCAGAAGATCGCCGAGAGGGGGGAAGGTGAACTTACTTTCTGTGCCGCGGAGCCAAAGGAGGAAGTGCAGCTGGGACCCTGTCAAAACAGGGTCCCCACTGCCCCCCCCCCCCCAAAAAAATGACATGCCAATTGTGGCATGTCGGGGGGTCACCTTCCCTTAAAGTGGTTGTCAACCTGTGACAACCACTTTAACCTACAGCTAAGCCTAGAATAAGGCTTACATGTAGGTGCCCTGCATATCTCCCAAACCTGCACGGTTGTATGCAGTGTTTTGCATGTGCTGACGTCATGTCGACACATGCGCAGTGAAGAAACAGCCTCCGTGCCGTTTCTCCACTGACCCTGTGCCGTGACTGGCGTCTCCCTCGCGCATGTGCGGGAGTGACGTCACGCGACTCCGGCCAGTCACAGCGCCGGAGTCGCGGCCCTGGAAGGAAGAGGGGTAGAAGAGGGACGCAGCCTGGAGCGGGGACATCGCTGGACGCCTCAGGCTTCGTTTGCAAGTAAGTGGCACATAATGGGCTACTATGCGATGCATAGTAGCCCATTATGCTTCTACTTTAAAGGGCTATATTAAGGAAGTAAACCCAATTTGGGTTTACTTCCACTTTAAAGCGGAAGTTCCACTTTTGGGTGGAACTCCCCTTTAATTCACACTATATGCGGTGACAGACAATTGTTTCCTATGTGTCCCATTCACACTACAATGCAGCTTAGTGCTGCGATAAAATGCAGACATGGTATATTTTATCACAGTGCACCGGCCTAAATCGCATTGCAATGTCAGGCAGCGCAGCGCTTCACGTTGTCCAACATTGCAGTGAATAAAATGTATTTTTGTACACTTCAAAAAAAGATTGTACAAAACAAAAAAAGGGGGGATGGGGGTGGTGTTGTGCACTGAATTGTGCACCACACTGCCCCCTAGTCAGCCGGCAATGCAGAGAGGCCCGGAACGCTTGATTGCTCCAGCTGATCTGTGATTTGCCCCTAAGAACTGACTACATGAATAGATATAAGGGGAGTGGGGGATTTGTATGAATACAAAGTTAAAGTCACCCCAAAAGGATTGCAGATGCAGTGCACGCTCCGGATCGCTTCGTAAAAGAGGACCATGCAATGTGGTTGTGGCGCTGCTCCAAAAAGGTGCCTGCACTTCTCCGGTGTGATGTGGTGCGATTTGAGCCTATTCAAAATGAATGGGCTCTAGTCACACTGCACAGAATCTAATGTGAATTGCATAGAAATGCGGTGTGGTTCCTGCGCGATTCTCACGCGGGTACAGTTACCTATACGAAGAAACACTTTAAGGGACCAAACGCTTAAAGCGGAGCTCCACCCAAAAGGGGAAGCTTCACTTGTTCGCACCCTTCCTCCCCCTCCACTACCACATTTGGCACTTTTTGGGGGAAGCGGGTACCTGGTTGTGACAGGTGCCTGCTCCTTCTTCCAGGTAAGATCGCCACGCTGGGATGTGCGTCATGTCCGGCCCCTCCTCCTTCCCCCTACTGCCTTCTGGGACCTGTGTGTGTCCCAGAAGGTGACAGGACCATTCAGAAAGCACAGCGCGACCCACTCATGTGCAGTAGGAAACCGGCTGTGAAGCCTAAAGGCTTCACTGCTGGTTTCCATTTCTTGCAATGCTGGTGCCTGCAACTGAAGCCGATGAACGAATCGGCTTGGGGTGCCGACATGGCGCGATCCCAAGACAGGTAAGTGTCCATACATTAAAAATTAGCAGCTACAGTATTTGTAGCTGCTGACTTCTATTTGTTTATTTTTTTTATAGGCTGGAAATCTAACATTATATAACATATTTAAAAGGTTAAATTGTTCATACATGTCCCAGTTATCAAGCAAGTCATGATTTTTAGACTAAAGTTGGCCATACACTAGTAGATTTTGGAATGAAAATTCACACAGAAATTCTCATTACTACATTCAATGACATGATGAATGTCGTTCAAAAATACTTCAAAAAACGTTGCTGTTAGCATTCAGTTTTGGAGTGAATTGATTGACCCGAATGAAAACTACATTCGCTGTTCGAATTTTGTTCACTTGTGAAAATTTTTTATTTTGCTCCATCAAAATTTTTCATGTGGCCAAAAAAGAACATTAATCTGACCCCACTAATGACTGGAGAATCAAACGAGCATTCTTAAAATGTCATTTTTTGATGGATATTCTATTAGTGCATGGCCAGCTTTACTCTATGTTTTGTTGGGAAATGTGGGGTTGATATACAAAAAACGGAGAGTGCAAAATCTGGTGCAGCTCTGCATAGAAACCAATCAGCTTTCAGGTTTTTTGTCAAAGCTTAATTGAACAAGCTGAAGCTAGAAGCTGATTGGCTACCATGCACAAATGCACCAGATTTTGCACTCTCCAGTTTTAGTAAATCAACCCCTATATGTCACTTCTGCGGGGCGTGCATAGATCAAAATCACAGCCCTTGACAGTCATATTACAAAATAGCTTTGCAATATTCTTGATGCATGTAATTTATCATTCCTACAGTACAGCTTCCAGATTTATCTGCAAAGGTGTCACTAGGAAATTTTGCACTCTGGTCTTGCAGTTTGTAATGCACCCACCTCCAAATAAACTGTTGCAATTTTTGCTGAATTACTATATTTTTTATATATCCACACACTTCTTACATGCTAAATTTCCTGAGGCAATGGCGATTTCGTTATGTATATGATTAGAAAAATCATATTGATGTGTTCACCACATGATAGGTCTTTCTAATGATATGTTATTCCCTGTTCACAACTGTATGACTTGTCATGTTTTGGCCATCGTGCGACAATGCACATCATGAGGAATTCCATTATTGTCTATGGCACTCATTAACAACTAGGCAACCCATTTGAAATATGCATTAAAAACAGATGAAAAATGCAGATTTACATGTGTGAACCCAGCTTTTCGCAATGTGATATTACTACCTCCTGTCTTCTTTGCCGTCTAGACAGCTGTCCTCCCTAATACACCTCTGAGCCTTAATTTAACATACCTAACTTTATCTTCTGAACATTATGTAATGAGGTTTCAATAAAGAAATACGGGCAGAAACACGTCAGACTCACATGCATGGTTGTTTTTTCAAAAATAAAAATTCCTAACAAACCTTCAACAATGTATATTTCCTTTTTCTGTAAAGGTACTAGCAGAGACTAGCTGGACTTTCATTGGTGAATGTATTCACATTTCTGGGAAGAAGAGTAACAGGAACTGAAAAGAAAATGCTGACAGCCTTTTCGTAAAATTATTAGCAAGCATGATCTAAGCTTTCTTTTTACAGGAAAAGAAACAGCCCATTCTTTCTCTACATCCATTATTCTATGACAGTGGTTCTCAACCCTGTCATCAAGTACCCCCAACAGGCCATGTTTGCAGGTTTTCCTTTATCTTGCACAGGTGCTATAAATCAGAGTCAATGGCTTGGTATTTTGGACAGCTATTTTATCTGAAGGAATTCCCAAAACATGGCCTGTTGGGGGTACTTGAGGACTTGGTTGAGAGCCACTGTTCTATGATAAGTAATGGCTCGTACACACGGGACGACGATCGCACATACGACCGTGTTGAATCGTACGTTGACGGTCGTATGTAGCCCACGGACATGCACACGACGGTCGTGTGTACAACGTACGACCGGCCGAACGTGATGACGCGAACGCGCGTATAAAGAGGAAGTGCTGGTATCATTGCGCCACCCTTTGGGCTCCTTCATCTAATCTCGTGTTAGTTGAAGTTTGGTGTGTGTTGATTCGCGACTTTCAGATCGTTCTTCAGATCGTTCTTTTTGGATCGTTCTTTGGCTCGTTTCTGGACGCTCGTTCGTCAACCATGTTGCCTTCTCGAGAGAGAAATCTCGCTGCTGTTGGCCTAGGAGTTCTGGCTTGGACCCGAAACCAACGTAGGAGAAGGAGAGAGAGGAGTTGCTGGACCAAGAATTGGTTGCAGAATCGTGATCAATTTGGTCATATGGCTTTGGTAAGGGAGCTCCAGGAG
>BLSH010162857.1:649152-678285 GCA_018402905.1 Glandirana rugosa
GGTCCGGTGTAAGGGAGTTGTACCCCCCCACCCACGAAACCCCGAACCCCCCGGGACGTGGGGGGGTGGGGTTTCGTGGAACAGGGGCACAACTACTCCTGTTCCCGGAGAAAGACTTTTGGAACCGGTCACCAACAGACCCAGACGCCCACCCCCCGAATAGTCTTAGACCTTCGGGGGAAATTGGTGAAGTCGGGGCCTTCCTAAAGGTCGAAATCCTGGCCTCGGGAAAAACGCTAAGCCGCGACGTAGCGAAATTGACTGTTAACGCGCCAGCACGCTGCAACATGGGTTTGCTTTAAACGCAGGAAAAAAAGGGTGTTTATCTCGAAAGTCGCACGACCGCGCAATTGTCAGTTAAAGCGATGCAGCGCCGAATCGCAAAAAGGGCTCCGGTCCTAAAGCTGGAAATCCTTCCGGGGCTGAAGTGGTTAAAGGGGGCTTCCAGATTCTGATAAGCCCCCCACCCGCAGACCCAGACAACCACTGGCCAAGGTTTTCAGAAAGAGGCCCTTGTCCTCATCAACACGGGGACAAGGTGCTTTGGGGTGGGGGGGTGCAGGGCCCCCCAAGCCCCAAAGCACCCACCCCCCCATGTTGAGGGAATGTGGCCTGGTATCAGGTTCAGGAGGGGGGCGCTCACTCGTCCCCTCCCTTTCATGACCTCCAGACTGCATGCTTGGATAAGGGTCTGGTATGGATTTTGGAGGGGCCCCCACCAACATTTTTTTTTTTTCACTCTACGATTAGTGTAGGAACCCACTGTTAAAACGGGGTACTTTGCAGCAGTCAGTGGGCTTAAGCACTTCATGAACACTCAGTGTGACACCCTTATGTTTGCATTTTTGCTATATACGTTTAGATGCTTTGAAACAGCCTGGGAGGAGTAAGTATCATGTGTGCGCTGTAATATGTATTTTTTTTTTTCTATTGGTCTTACAAGCAGCACCATGCGTTTGGTAGGGTGTTCCCCCCAAATATGTATTTTTTGAGTATGAGGTGCATCGCATTTTTTGACAAGGCTTTTATTGTAAAATAGCTTGGAGCCGTCTTCTTCTCCCACTTTTTCCTCCGGTCTTCCTCCGTCTTCTCCTTCACCGCTTCTTTTTCTGGTCTTCTCCTTCTTTCCTCGGTCTTCCTCCAGCTTCTTCTTCCCCCGCCCCTTCTTCTGGTCTTCTTCTTCTTCCTCCCTCACCGCTCCCGCCACCGACCTGCTGAAGATCAAAATATGACCCTCTGATACTGCGCCCCGCCGATCTGTCCGCTTCCATGGCGCACATGCCATATATAACTATGGGGAGTGGTGATGTCATCCGAAAAACCCGCCCCCTTGTAACATCACGGACCAATCATGGGCGGTGAAGTCACAAGGGGCAGGATCTCTGAATTACCTCATCCGCCCCATGGCATCATCAGAAGAGGTTTGTTTTTTTAATATTCAGCGGGTCGGCGGTGGGAGTGATGGCGGAGGAAGAAGGTGAAGACCAAAAGAAGGAAGAAGCGGGGGAAGAAGAAGCCAGAGGAAGAAGGAGAAGACCAGAGGAAGGAATGAGCGGGGGAAGAAGAGGCCGGAGGAAGACCGTAGGAAGAAGCGGGGTAGAAGAAAATATTTTTTTTTAACAATGGCCTTGTCAAAAACTAGCTACTGCCTTTTTTTGGTGGATGGATAGGGGTACAATGTATCCCATACTAATTCACATAGGGGGCGGGATCTGGGACCCCACCCTGTCAAAGGGGGCTTCCAGATTCCAAAAAGCCCCCCTGCCCGCAGACCCCGACAACCAAAAGCACCCTCCCCATGTTAAGGGCATGTGGCCTGGTATGGTTCAGGGGGACGAGCGAGCGCCCCCCCCCCTTTCCTGACCTCCAGGCTGCATGTTCGGATTAGGATCTGGTATGGATTTTGCCTTTTTTTCTTTTTAATCTTGGTGTGGGGGTCCCCTCCGAATCCATACTAGACCCAAGGGTCAGGTATGGATTTTCGGGGGGACCCCCACGTCAATTTTTTTTAATTGTGCCATGGAGTTCCCCTTAAAATCCATACCAGTCCTGAAGGGCCTGGTATAGACCGGGGGGGGGGGGGGGACCCTACCCCGTTTTTTTTTTTTACAGTACATCTACAGTATCTCACAAAAGTAAGTACACCCTTCACATTTTTGTAAATATTTTATTGTGACAACACTGAAGAAATGACACTTTGCTACAATGTAAAGTCATGAGTGTACAGCTTGCATAACAGTGTAAATTTTCTGTCCAATCAAAATAACTCAACACACAGCCTTTAGTGTCTAAACTGCTGGCAACAAAAGTGAGTACACCCCTAAGTGAAAATGGCCAAATTGGGCCCAAAGTGTCAATATTTTGTGTGGCCACCACTATTTTCCAGCACTGCCTTAACCCTCTTTGGCAGCTTGACAGGTTGCCACTGGAGTCTTCTTCCACTCCTACATGACGACATCACGGAGTTGGCGGATGTTACAAACCTTGCACTCCTCCACCTTCTGTTTGAGGATGCCCCACAGATGCTCAATAGGGTTTAGGTCTGGAGACATGCTTGGCCAGTCCATCACCTTTACCCTCAGCTTCTTTAGCAAGGCAGTGGTCATCTTGAAGGTGTGTTTGGGGTCGTTATCATGTTGGAATACTGCCCTGCAACCCAATCTCCAAGGGGAGGGGATCATGCTCTGCTTCAGTATGTCACAGTAGATGTTGGCATTCATGATCCCTCAATGAACTGTAGTTCCCCAGTGGCGGCAGCACTCATGCAGCCCCAGTCCATGACACACTGTAGGCAAGACACATTTGTCTTTGTACTCCTCACCTGGTTGCAGCCACACACGCTTGACACCATCTGAACCAAACAAGTTTATCTTGGTCTCATCAGACCACAGGACATGGTTCCAGTAATCCATGTCCTCAGTCTGCTTGTGTTTAGGAAACTGTTTTCATCTTTAGAAGAGGCTTCCTTCTGGGATGACAGCCATGCAGACCAATTTGATGCAGTGTGCGGCATATGGTCTGAGCACTGACAGGCTGACCCCCCCCCCCACCCCTTCAACCTCTGCAGCAATGCTGGCAGCACTCATACATCTATATCCCAAAAACAACCTCTGGATATGACGCTGAGATGTGCACTCAACTTCTTTGGTCGAACATAGCGAGGCCTGTTCCGAGTGGAACCCGTCCTGTTAAACCGCTGTATGGTCTTAGCCACCATACTGCAGCTCAGTCTCAGAGTCTTGGCAATCTTCTTATAGCCTAGGCTATCTTTATATAGAGCAACAATTCTTTTTTTCAAATCCTCAGTGTTCTTTGCCATGAAGTGCCATGTTGAACTTCCAGTGACCAGTATGAGAGAGTGAGAGTGATAACACCAAATTTAACACCCATTCACATCTGAGACGTTGTAACACTAACAACCGAGGAGGAAAAATGGCTAATTGGGCCCAATTTGGACATTTTCACATAGGGGTGTACTCACTTTTGTTGCCAGAGGTTTAAATATTAATGGCTGTGGTTTGAGCTATTTTGAGGGGGCAGCAAATTTACACTGTTATACAAACTGTACACTCACTACTTTACATTGAAGCAAAATGTCATTTCTTCAGTGTTGTCACATGAAAAGATATAATAAAATATATACAAAAATGTGAGGGGTGTACTCACTTTTGTGAGATACTGTATATTGCCAGGAGCCAGCAATGCATTACAGTAGCAAGCAAGTTTAAATTACTTTTTTTCCTTAAGAAATTTCATTTTGCTGCAGTACTGTTCTACACATCGCAAAGATGTGCCACTTTACAGGCAGACTAAGGGGACCCCCCAAGCATGATATTTAGAGGATTTTTTCATTTTTATTGTTTCACTTTAATTTCACTGCTCCTTTAAAAACGAATGTTTTAAAAACTTTTTTTTCTATTGATCCCCAGGGCAGTACCCAGGTCCCCATATACTTTTTATGGCCAATAACTTGCATACAAGCTTTCAATAAGGACTTGTGAATTTGCAGGTTCGAGCCCCATTGACTTCCCCTATGCCTGCATATGTGAGCTGACAGGCATTTCACTGGCAATAGCAAGCTGTTCCATTTGCATGTGCACCCAGTTTCTGAGAGTTGAAGTCTTAATTGCCTTTTTGTGCACCACAGGAGCGCATATGGGCGCTATAGTAAATTTCCCCCACCACTTTTTAAAGCTATAGTTAAGGCATTTATAAAATATACAAATGAATGCAGCTCTGTATTTAATAATGCAAAATGAAATATATTTTCTATAAAGTAAGAAGGGTAAGTACCTATGTTTGACTTGCTATCAACCTCTGTACAGAAGAGCTCAAATGAGGACAGGGAGAAGCATTACAAGGAGTCAATCAGTAGTGCTGCAATGCAAGCAGCATGCTGATAAGAGGAAAGAGCAAAATAGCTGAGAGATGAGCTCATAAGTCTGCTGCTTCTCCTTTCACTATTCAGTCACAAGCTTGAGGGTAGGAAGGAAACCTATAAGGCTCCATGCACACTGGACACTCTATATAGTCGTTTTGGACGTTGGATTTCTGGCAAAAAAACGCTGCTTTTAAAACTAGCTTTTATCAGCGTTTTGTAATAGGGTTTATGCGCATTTATCAGCGTTTATCGGCGCCGCGTTTTTGAGCGTTTTTCTTTTAACTTCATTAGCTTCCATTGACTACAAAAAATGCTGGATGCTGATAAACGATCGTTTAGGGGCGTTTATGAGCGTTTAGCGTTCATCCAGCATTTTTTGTGGTCAGAAGAATGACTCTTGAACGCCAATTCAGGGCGTTCAGATAACAGCCCATAAACTCCACTGCTGTTAAATGACAATAAAAGTCCATGTGTGCATAGGACACATAGGATAACATAGAGGAGCGTTTTTGGGAGGTTAAAAAAACGCCCAAACGACCATAACCAGTTGTTTATCAGCTTCAGTGTCCATGTTACTGAACTGCAGCAGAGAAAAATCTGATCTATTGCTCTGCCAGATAGGGCTGTCCTGTGTGGCAGAGCAGTGTAAGTATCTGGGCTGGGTGGACAGAAACACAAATCCTTTGACAGATAAAACACAAGCTTATACAGTATCTCACAAAAGTGAGTACACCCCTCACATTTTTGTAAATATTTTATTATATCTTTTCATGTGACAACACTGAAGAAATGACACCTTGCTACAAAATAGTGAGTGTACAGCTTGTATAACAGTGTAAATGTGCTGTTCCTTCAAAATAACTCAACACACAGCCATTAATGTCTAAACCGCTGACAACAAATATGAGTACACCCCTACGTGAAAATGGTGTCAAAATTGAGGCCAATTAGCCATTATCCCTCCCCGGTGTCATGTGACTCATTAATGTTACATGGTCTCAGGTGTGAATGGTGTGTTAAATTTGCTTTTATCGCTCTCACTCTCTCATACTGGTCACTGGAAGTTCAGCATGGCACCTCATGGCAAAGAAGTTGAGTGCATGTGCTCAGCGTCATATTCAGAGGTCATCTTTGGGAAATAGAAGTATGAGTGCTGCCAGCATTGCTGCAGAGGTTGAAGGGGTTGGTGGGTCAGCCTGCCAGTGCTCAGACCATATGCCGCACGCTGCATCAAATTGGTCTGCAAGGCTGTCGCCCGAGTAGGTAGCCTCTTCTAAAGATGATGCACAAGAAAGCCTGCAAACAGTTTGCTGAAGACAAGCAGACTAAAGACATGGATTAGTTGGTTCAGATGGTGTCAAGCGTGTGTGGTGGCAACCAGGTGAAGAGTACAAAGACAAGTGTGTCTTGCTTACAGTCAAGCATGGTGGTGGGAGTGTCATGGTCTGGGGCTGCATGAGTGCTTCCGGCACTGGGGAGCTACAGTTCATTGAGGGAACCATGAATACCAACATGTACTGTGCCATACTGAAGCAGAGCATGATCCCCTCCCTCCGGAGACTGGGCCCCAAGGCAGTATTCCAACATGATAATGTTAGTGCAAATAAAAGAAGTATCACGGACAGTACTCAATTTTCTCTGTCACAATTGCACTAATACGGCTATAATCACCTCATACACAATTTATTACATTTAATACATTTAAAACAAAAATAAAACCAACTTAGTGTCCAATTCATTTAAAACAAAGCAGAAGCAATTACAAATGCCAGCTCTAGCATGCCTGACATGTTTTGTCCTTTGACTTCATCAGATGACTGAAATTAGTAATTTAAAAACTTGAACAATAATATTTAGTCAGAAATGCATTTGGTCTTTGGGATGTGATTCCAGTACTGCATTATTAGTACAGATACAGTTGTGTAAGAATAAATATTATTTCCCTTTGCAATGGAGCGTTCTTATCGCATAACAGTGGTATAATGGGCACACACAGGGCTTGTTTATAAATTCTCAAACAATCACTTCCTCTCTAATAATTCTTTCCTCTCTTAAGGACTCCAGGCAGCTGCTGCTAATGTATGTGCCGCATGTAATCCAAACAACTTTCTGCTGGCACCTCCATAGATGGGCAAGGATTTCTAATGTAAACTTACATGAGCAATAAAACAATCCAAGCCAAAGAGATCCTGAATGCACTGGATTCAAAGTAAACCCATCTTAACCCCAGTTGAATGTCTATAGTTAGAAAGAAAGAATGCTCTGCACACTATTAAGCACATGCAGCAAGTTGGCATATGTCATATTTATTCATTTATTTTATGTTTTGTTTGGAGCTCTTTATAATGTTTAAAAGTGTTATTCGTAAATCTGCTGTATTTCCTTAGAAACAATCACATAATTGCAAAAAGCAAAGAATAAGCACAGCCTTTAGTAACCCATAGAAACTCTAGCAAACTCAGAATATTAGAAGTAGCTTAGCTAAGAAATAATTTCTCTTTGTTTGGGATGAGGTTAACACTTTTTGCAGTTCCTTCCATCTATTTGATCTGCGTTACTGAAAATGTTTGTGTGCTATCACAAATGGGGTACAGGAAGTTCAAGGACGAGACAGGCTGCTCAATGTGCATGGCATTGCTTTTCGTCATGTGTCTTGGGAAATTGACCCACATGCTGGAAAATCATAGTGAGACCCCAAAGTTCCCCAGTCTGGACACAGGAGACAACCAAAAACAGTGCTTGCACACCGACACTAATCTTGATGCAATCAGAATGGCCATCTTGTTCTCTGTCAGCCACATGCTGCAATTACAGAGAACACATGAGCACAGCCACACAATGTAATCTCATACAGATTAACAGTGAACTGGCAACTGAATTTACAGCCACTGCTAATCCACAGGTAGCCCAACAGTCTCTCTAGTGGTTGTGAATTCTTCTCTTAATACGCAGAAGTCCAATTTAGTCATTTTATATTTAAAATTTCAAAAACATAGAACAGTGCACAAAAATATGTATATAAATAATAATAACAAAAAAACTAGAAAGAAAATGACGTATATAGTTATTGGCTATATAAAACTGGGAGAAAAACAGACATTAACTGTGTGGTCAGTATCGTTTTATCCTGTAAGTGGGAGCACACTGGGGAAAGCCAGTAACCAACTTGTTCAGAACAAGTTCCAAATGAATTACACTGTTTATTTTCATGCAACTTACGTTTATAGGGTAATGTGGGACAGATTAGTCCCCCTTGGCCATTTACCCTGCTGGGTGTGAGGAAGGTTCTTACCTCTGAAGTTGATGTAGGTGTACCAGTTAATTCTGATAGCTGGGTCTGAAATGGGATTTCCTACATCACCACATCATCCCAATTGCAGCAAGTCCAAACACAACATGACTGCCACAGATAACGTCCATATAAAAGTTTAGTCAGTTCCTCAAGGGTTTTTATAGGGCCATGATATGCCATTTTGAATCTACATGCAGCTCATAGTTTGTAATGTCAGATATAATAACTCATCTTCCCATGACTAATATTTTGGATCTTATTAGGGATAAAACATATTCCCTCTGATCTAAGAAAAGGAGAAATGACAGTCTGGTGACCCAGCAGTCGCAAAGTCTGAGAAGATTTTTTTGGTGGCTTGCATCCAATGAGGTGATAATTGATTACCTTTATCTATAGCCACAAGACTACAGAATCCTGTCAGAGACTCTTTAGTAAGGTGTTAATTCCTCATACCAAGATTCTGTTCAGGTTTTGGAACCATATTTGTCCACAGCCGCTACCACCTCACTGATAAGAGCCTTCTTGAACCCAATCTGGCTTTCGCCTCTACAAAACTCCACAGAAAGTGCCCTCCTAAAACCCACTAACTATCGGCTAAAATCAATGGCCACTACTTCTTAAACTGGCCATATATGGATCAAAATTCTACCAGTTCAGCAGGGACCAACTTTGGTTGAACAGAAATTCGATCTACCGTCATGATTTTTTTTCATTCAACCCGCTGGTTGGATGATAAAAACTGACCAATGTATGGGCAGCTTAAGTCTTACTCTTGGACTTTTCTGCTGCCTTTGATACAGTTGACCAAATGCTGCTTCTCAAAAAATGCCACTTCCTTGGCCACCAAGAATCTGCTCTTTGTTCATAATATTTCCTCTTCCCATGACTTTTCCAACAAGATCAATAGCACAACTGTCAGTCTGTCCTCTCATGCTAGAATGCTAGGTTTAATCCTGGACAGTGTCCTTTTGGCCCCACAACCAATTGCCAAATAAACCTCCATAACATCCAAAATATACCCTATATTCTCAAATGCACAATGAAACAGGCAGGGGTGTAAAGATATTTTTTTCTAAAGCAGGGTGAGGCTAGACAAGTCCCCCCACTACCTAGATCCCATTTATCAGCTTTTTTCCTGCAGGAGTTCTGATCAGTGTGTGTCTGCCCTTGCTCGACAGAAGTTGATCACATGATCAACTTCTGTCAAAGAGACATGCTGGAAAACTTTTCTCAATTGGTGGCTACCGCCAATCAGCTCCAGCTGCTGATCAGTGTATTCTGACAGCTGTGGGTGTCCCAGTCAAAAAACACTGGCTGGGGGGATTCCTCCATCCACCTCATGTGTGTGGACTGAGGAATCTGTTTTTTTTTACACTGGCCTAGACCTGTCACCACATCTGTCAAAGCACAGGGAAACAAAAAGCAGAAGTAAGAGCTTGTACTTGTAAGGTTGTTTGGTATCCCTGAATATATTAGATTTGCTGATGCAATCTTAAACTGCAGTTATCTTTTAAGGCTGACAGGTGCAGGACATTCAGAACACAATGCATTAACGATGAAAGGAAAATTGCAAGACAGACAGTTCAATTTATGTGTTACATTTTTAGAGGTTAAACTTGTTTCATCTCCAAGTGTATGAGCAACATAAAATAAAACAGCAAATCTCTTTGCATCGTTATGTAATAAAGTAACATATTTATAAGCTTAGTGTCTTCTTTTAAGATGGGTACCACAAGCAAAGAAGGAGGATATAAAAAGATTGTATCTGGGCTGACATTTCGTTGAGTCAGTACACAATGTGCTCCCTGGCTTCCCTTCAAAATGATGAATATATTTATGACCAAGGAAGACTGTTCACCAGTACAAGATCCCAACCATAAGTCATCAGTGGGAGAACATCCCAGCTCAGAGGCAGTGGCCGCCAGTTAAGACTAGATTGTTACCTAGACATGTTATGATAAGACAAACTCTTTTGATTTTTTTCCCATAAAACAATCACACAGTGTCTCTTCCATTAGAGAAGATGTTTTCAGAGAATTTACACACATATAAGTGAATTAAGAGGAGATTAACTTTTCTGCATGGATGTATCTAAACTCTACTAGGCCTTGAGGAAAAATGTAAACCAATACGCCACAACATCTCCTCAATGTTAATATTATATTGTTATATGAATATTAATAATTTAATACAACAAGGTGATTTAAACAATGAGGAGATGTTGTGGGGTGTTGGTTTACATTGTTCTTCAGGGTCCAGTAGAGCTTAGATGCATCCATGCAATCAAAGGTAACATAGTGTGTTTACATACATGTGTGTATGTCATAATGAGTTGTACTTTGGTGGTTTACTGCCACTTTAAAGGTGCAGAGACACACCAGAAGTCGAGCACCGTACAAGGGCAGCAGAAGACCTCCAGTGTGTCTTTGCACCCAATCCAGCAAGCAGAGCAAAAATTGCAACCACACTATTCAGTTCATTACTAGCTTAAAATAAGGTTCACATGGACAGGGCATTTCACAGGACAACACAGTTAAAAAAAACAGTTAAAAAAAAAAATGCCACTGTGTCAACAATTTGCGCTAAGGATAGAGTCACTGTGTGTCGGGAAAATTGTGCCCTTTCCCGGCATGCAGATGACCGCACTGCATTTCAGCAGATGTACGGGAGTGCATTTTGGCATGCACCCAACTGCATAGTGCCGCAGCACCATGTGGTTCAGTGTAATGCAATTTCAATAAAAGGTCAGGGACTTCTTTCCCCGCATTTTATGTGGGTAGAACAGCCCATTGAAATGAATGGGCTGCCCTGCATGCAGCCTGCCCAGAAGTGAACTGAGGCTAAAACCAAAACTAAAGTGTTATTTACATACATTTGCAAATACTGTATATCTGAAAGCCACAAGGCACTTCTGTGATGTGTGTGCCCTAACTTTAATCGAATAGACCTACCATCTTGAGACATAAATAGCAATTAATAAATTAAGGGCAGCAACGTCTAGCGGCAGCTCATTCCTCATTAATTACCTCTGTACCACAGTACTGGAAAAAATGGTGGGATGGTGGGTGTGTATTTCTGGAATGCAAATTGCACTTAAGAAACCACACTCAAGCTTCTGTTGCATCTGTAAATGTCCAGAGGCAACGCGGATCATAGTCTCATTGTACAGAGCCTAAAGGAAAATGTGCCTGTACTGCTTTATAGAATTTTGCTCATTGTGTCTAACACAACCCCCTATAAAATAATAAATAATCATATAGGGAGAAATCACTTCATTATGTTTTTTCCTAACAGGCTTCATTATGTTTTTTCCTAACAGGCTACTCAAAGGATCTCTAGTTCTCAGCATATTGTATTTGTCAAGGAATAAATCAGATGGCTTATAATAATATTAAGGCCGCATTACCATGGGCATACTTCAGCATATGCCCATGCAAGGGTCTTGTTTGCCTGCATGAGGATGCACAGGCCTTCTGGGCATCCTTATGCAGGCAGACCCATTTATACAATTGAGATGCAGTGGCCGCACGGGCATAGCCACTGCTCTCAATTTTACAGCCGTACGGGTGCAGGTGCACAGCCCCGAATGCTGACCATGCACGGCTTTCAATTTTGGAACAGCTGTCAATTGGGGATGCACTGGACACCTGTGCATCCCTGTGTGGGCAAACACTGCATACGTACATGTGAACTAGGCCTAAATAAGCCTGTGTTAATGAGGCCTTACACATAAAATGCTGTTTATTAAAAATAAAACTGCATATGTCACTGGGGACAAAATATCTTAATTTTTTAACTGGTTTGTTTATTACTGTGCCACTCTAAATAAATAACCAGATTGATCCCCACGCTGGGGGAAACAGACTTTGTGCTTAAGATAGTTACTCATAGTTTATGATAGTTGTTAACTGTGGATTGCTCATTTTACTAAATGTTCATATAACCACCCACCACTAAATAAATTACAATTCCAGTACAGTACATTGCTACATTTACAGTGCGTGGGCCATAGATATAGAGGGTGAGGCTTTTTGCTACTTGCATATTGCATATTCACAATTTTTATTGATAACTCAGAGGACGAGGAAACTAAAGACAACTAACCATTGTATTTAAGATCTTTAAAACAAGGGACATACATGTATACTATATTTCAGAACTAAAGACACTACATGATCTCTAGGTTAAATGGAGCAAATCAGGTGAATGAATTGTGTGTAATTGAGTGTCTGGGAAAGGACTGAAGAATTTTAACAAAATACAAAGAAATCATTTATCCATAGAACCATCTTTTGGAAGGTAAAATAAACATTTCTACTGGAGCATGGAGTTCATTCATTCATCTATCAATTTGAACAGAACTGTCTATGTAAACCATGAATTAAAGGTCTGCAATACAAGGTGCAGGAAAGTCAGTGAAAGGTGTCTGGATTGCTAAACCATAATTTTGTTCACATGTGGTACTACAATTGACTTCCATCCCTTCAGGGCAGAAGTGGACAGTTTTTATGTTCTGCATGTAAATGAGTAGTACACAACACATATTACATTTCCACTGGTCTGTATATCTTTAAATCTGAACAAGGGACATACAAAATTGTATTTAAATATGTTCCTCAATAGCCACAAAAGGATATAATTTTGCTTTGTGTGCACTGAATGCTTTTACAAACCTAGATATTACTGTGTAAAATTAGTGGTGACATCATCACTTTGGCTTTAGGCTTTGTGAGGCCTTAGACATGAAGCCCCCTCATGCCCATAATGGGAAAAATAATTCAAACGATCCGTCAGCTACACAGCAGGCCTTCCTTTAACAACAGATGAGTCATCAATGTGAAAAAAAAAAACATTGCCAGCAATAAAAAAAAGTGAAAAAAATGGTGTGGGGTCCCGCCAATCCATACCAGGCCCTTTATGTCTACATGCAAGCACCTAGGCTACTCGGTTTGTCAGTGCAGGTTTCTTGATAGCAACAACAATAGATCATCCCTGGATAATGTGTGTTAAAACAGCCATTTAAAGTCTCCAACTGAAGACCAAATGAAATGGTAACAACACAGGATTCTTAAAGCAGAGTTCCACCCAAAAGTGGAACTTCCGCTTTAAGGGAAGGTGACCTCCTGACATGCCACAATTGGCATGTAATTTTTTTTTTTGGGGGGGGGACCGGGGACCCTGTTTTCACAGGGTCCCAGGTCCACTTCTTCTCCTGACGCCGCGGAGCCGGAAGGAAGTTCACCTTCTCCCCCTCCCTCACGGCGATATTCTGGGACACATCACAGGTTCCAGAATATATGTCAGCCCCTCACAGTGCGCAGTGCGTCTCGCACATGCGCAGTGCGTGCCCGGCTTTGAATCCAAAGGTGCCCACACTTGTGATTCCAGCGCCGTACGGAGGAGGGGGAGAAGAGCGACGCTGTGGGCGGCTGTATTGCTGGAGCCTGGGACAGGTGAGTGTCCGATTATTAAAAGTCAGCAGCTACACTTTTTGTAGTTGCTGACCTTTAATAGGGTGGAACTCTGCTTTAAGGTAAGTTCACCAAATATTTTTTTTTTAAAAGCTGCATATCTAAAAATAAAGCACACCCCTGGTAATGAAAAAAAAGTGTGACATCTTTGCCTGTCTCGGTAGAGGGAGGTTAAACTAGAACCTTCAGGGCCCCGGTGCAAGAAATTATGAAGGGCCCCCCTGACCCCTGGCTAGGGCCCTTCCCTCTTCCCACTGATCCTGGGGCCCTTTACTCCCATCCCTTTAGTACTGTCTCACCAAATAAATGAATAGCTGTGTACCGAGCCTTCCATTCATTCAGAAACAGAAGTATAGTAAAAACAGTTTACTATGCTTCAATTATGAGTGAACCAATTGGTACCAATCACTGACTCTGTCCATTCAGAAAAGGAAGGAGCTGGTAAATGACAAATTTACCGTCCCGTTCCCATCTCTCCATCATGACACATCTTCTACAGCAACTGGCAGGAGAGAGAAGGGGGGGAAGACAGCAGCTTTGTGGGGGAACCAGGGAAGCACACAGGGACCCTGGTAACAGTAGAAGACAAGTAAACTGGATAGGAGGGGCGGCGGGGGCAGCATATAGAGTAACCAATCTCCTCCATTAGGAGGAAAATGGAGGAGATTGGTTCCTCTAAATGCTGTCCCTGCCATCCCTCCTATCCAGGTGTACAAGGGAGGCACACGGAGCACGGGGCCTGGTTGCAATTGCAACCCCTGTAGTTACGCCCCTGCTCTGTAGTATTATACTGTAAGCCCAGGAAAGATTTATTTTTGCAACAGTCACTTTAATAGTAGTCTGCAGTATAGCTTCAACTGTCACAGTGTTATATTCATGTTGTTCAGTGTCAATAGAAAGTTGTATAAATATAGATATTTGTTTTACATCTGCAATATAGCTGTATGCAAATATATGATTTTAGGGTTGGAATATAGTTTCAATTTTTTGTAGATGAATAATATGAAAAAATGCCTAACCAACAGAACGGTCCTAGGTACTAGGGCTGTAACCACTCACAGACCTGCAAGGATAGCCTAGGTTAAAGTTCTGATAGGGGCCCCTTCATATTTATTATGGTTTCCTATGGCTGTGATGACCTCACCTTGCATGCAGACCAGTCTAAGGAAAAGTGTACCAATAATGGTTACTGATGATGCTAAAAAAAGAATTGCCCCAGCGCTTATGTCTAAATTTAAACAAAGTATTTTCCAAAGCTGGCATAACAAAAATGACCTGACCTTTAAACGGAGGTTTGATTATCAACTTTCCAATTTGCGTAGCTGTATGTACATTTCCTGAGTCTTCGCTGATACCTGCTTTTTGTCCTTGAATGTTTGACGTCATGAAAGCAGGGCGGAAATGTGTGCTGAGTTGCTAGCGCCATAAAGTCCATAAAATCTATGCATTAAAAATCTAGGCCCGCATCTGATACTGGTTCAGGTCTAGTGATATAGTCATAGATTAACCTATTTTCCATTTTTATAAGGATGATCTAATACAAGCTTGTATATATTTGCTGCTGGCTACACACTAATTACACTGAATGTATTCAAGGGATTCTAGCAATGGCACAACGCACGTTGAATTAAAATCTGCCTATAACTACCAACCAAAAAACCAGTGCAGGGAATAGTAATATGTAGTGGTTTTATTATAGTAAAAACTGGCCTAGTTAGGATAATGACAAGGTACTTTTGGTTCATAACTGCTAATTTATGGTTTACTACAGATGGTCTCATTGTTATAATGATGGTTTATACCTTCTAGGAGAATTGTTATGCAGTTATTCATCATGTACAATGAGAAATCAGTTTGCAGAAGGAACAAGTTGGAGAGTATAAAAGAAGTCTATTAGAGAAAAGTCTTAATTCATAAAATGAACAGACCAGGATAAGAATCCTTATTTTTAAAGAGGTGACAGTTATATTCAGCTGATTCAATGACTTTTAAAAAATTAGTCACATGGCTGAAAATAAAACTACCTATCCTTATGTTAAAGCTTACAGCACATGACTATATTGCTGTTAATAATTGTGGGTCTAGGTATAATGTGCATGTGGATACAATGGAGAAAAAAAAAATAGAGAAGAAAATCAGAAAGCCGACCCTCACCTGTGCCACATCCCAAATATCAGTAAGAAATCAAAAACTGTTTCCGGATAAGTGGACTTTAAAGGCACAACCCAGTCCGAAAACATAAAATCTAACCATTTATTATGCACATATTAAAATATTTTCCACATAATTAACGGTGTCAATAATATGAGATACGCTCTATTTCCCAACCCTGGAATAAAGAGCGAGACAACCAAAAGGGTACCAAAAGTCTCTGCACATTCCAATGTCAACACCTTTCGCAACTCTCATTGCTTCTTCAGGACTGGTTGGGTATGTACATCACTGAAGTTAAGAACACTACATACAGTATATAAGTACAAGTAACATAGAATATAAATTACATATTCAAATTGTACACTATATTATTCAAATGATGCTTGCCTATGAAGACACTGCTCTTCACACATGATGGACAGCGAAAACTATTTGCAGGAAATGGCAGGAATATAATTTTTAGTTTTAAATATCTCTTGATAACATTCTTTCTGGGAAATTCATTAAGAGTGGATACGACACTTTTTAGATTTCCATCGAGCCTCTGCACAACAACTATTGGTCCCAGCTCTAAAGCCATGTATATGTTGTAAACAGATACATGAATTTGTGTCAAGCTTTGCATGCATTCAAGTACTGAGACTGTAAAGTCCACATGGACAGTCCGTTCTCAGAGCAGCTGAGCTAACTCACACAGACAACGCAACACTGAGGAGGTTTGTGGCTGGGTGGGCTGAGCCTGATGGCAAAGCTGAGAAACTTGTTCCATATCAGGTCTGCTCCCCTTGTGATTAGCAGCAGCCAGCGGGCAGTTCCATAGCCAATAGACAGCCCACTATTGGCTATAGAATCTGCCCAATGCCTGCTGTCAATCACAAGGAGAGAGTTCAACTAAAGGGGAACCAGTGTCTCAGCTTCCCAATCAGGCTCCACCCACTGTCAGCATCGCTGTTGCTACAAGGCTGTCAGTTGCAAAGCCACAGCATCCTTAACAACCAGTGACAGATGGAGAAGGTTGGGGTATCAGCGGCAAACATACTACATGCTACACAGCATACAGAGACAAGCACTCTGCCCGTCTCTGTACGAGTTGGTCTTACTTATCTCAAGTTTTGTTAATTACAAACTGGAAGTAATTCATGTTTAATTTAGTTCACCAATATCTATTAAGAACTACCTGAATTTGCCATATGTGTTGGTAAAGCTACCAAAATAGGCGGCAGGGATTTTTTAATCTAGCCCAGGCCATTTTAAAGGGCCATACCACCAGAAAAGTGTCATTAGGGCTTTGTTAACTTCCCTAGTGTATGTTTTAGTTAGGGAATACATCTAATTATGCTTAATTTCTAATGTTTAACTAGTCATCACTATTCATTTTACATCAGGAATTCGTACACTTTTTAATCTGAGGACCCAAATAGGAGAATTATTACTGTACTGGGACCAACAAGAGAATTATTAGCAAATGACATCAAAGCCATACAAAGACAAATAACAATGGTTGTATAATAAAAAACACACATTAAATGCATTTGTTTCCATTTAAGCACAGTGTAAGCATGTTTTCTCATTTGTAAAGCAGAAAAGTAAAAAAACACATTATTAATAAAACGATCATGATAATTTAAAACAGAGAATGGATTCATATGCATGATTGCAATGTACATTATTATTATTGTATAGGATTTATGTAGCAGTTTGCTCAGCGCTTTACAACATGAGGGCAGACAGCACAGTTACAATACAATTCAATACACATGCTTATACACATACAAGAACTATTTAACTGCTTCCCGACCGTCTTTTCACGGCGGCAGTCGGGGAGCCCTGCGCGAATCACCGTAAATAAACTGGGGAGTGTGCCCGCGGCTCGGGCGGACCCGATGTCCGCCGGCGAGCCGCGATGAGCGGCTATAGGGAAAAGAACGGGGAACCGCCGATGTAAACACGGCGGTTCCCCACCCTGTCAGTGGGGCATGAGAGATCTACTGATCCCTGTCACTGGGATCAGTTAGATCTCTCATGCCCATGTTAGCCCAACCCCCCCACAGTAAGAACACGCCCAGGGAACGCTATTAACCCCTAGCTCTCCCCCTGCAGGTTAACCCCTTCACTGCCAATGACATTTATACAGTAATCAGTGGACATTTAAATTTCTGATCGCTGAATAAATGTCATTGGTCCCAAAAAAGTGTCAAAATGGTCCGACATGTCCCCCCCAATATCGCATTACCGCTAAAAAATCGCAGATCGCCGCCATTATTAGTAAACAATAAAAAATAAATAAAAACCCCAGAAATGAATTCTCACCATCCGTAAACGCGGCCACTTTTGCGCAAACCAATCAATAAACGCCGATTGCAATTTTTTTTATCGCAAATATGAGGAATTATATAAATCGGCCAAAAACAGTGAAAAAAATGTTTTTTTATATTTTTTTTGGATTTGAATTTTAGCAAAAAGTAAGAAATTTGGGATTTTTTGCAAAATGGTCACTCTTCTTTTGTTTATAGCGGCGATAAGAAATGACGCAGAGGCGATCAAATACCACCAAAAGAAAGCTCTATTTGTGGGAAAAAAAGGACGCAAATTTTGTTTGGGTACAACGTCGCACGACCGTGCAATCGTCAGTCAAAGCGACGCAGCGCCAAATCGCAAAAAGTGCTCTGGTCCTAAAGCTGCAAAACCTTCCGGTTGGTAAGTGGTTAAAGCGTAACTCCAAACATATAAAAATACATTATTCAGTGTAGCTCTGTATTTTTAATACATCAGGATTTCATAGTTTTCTGTTTTCTTACAATGTATGCGGCGTAAGCACCTGAATTTGACTTGGTATCAACCTCCTGTAGTCCATGTATCTCAGACCTTGTCAATAATTCCATCCAACCCCTGCCTTGCATGCGCACTAGTTTGCCATATATGTCTGTGCTATCTAAGTCTGTGTGCTATGCCATTTGCCACTAATCCACTGATTTTGCAATTGGACAAACTAGGCTACACAGTCAAGTGACAACCCATTAAAAACATGTCCACAACCCAAGTTGGCTCCGAGTCATAGTTTAAAAACCACTGCCAAACAGCTATATATTAACCTCCCTAATTAAGGATATATTTAGATACATATGTATACTTCCTCCCAATAAAATAGATATTTTCCAAGGAAGGGATCATTTTAGGTTTATGACTAATTCTACTGTGTATTACAAGGAATAAAATGTAATATTTTATCGCCAAATACATATAAACAATTTTTGGAGTAGGAGTATTTTTCTCGCAAGCTTCCAGTAAACCATTTATTACAGTACAAATATTTAGAAGAAGTTACGAAAATAGTGAGTTGGTGTTCATTTCCAACTATATAAGTGACATCACTAGAATGCAGCTATTTGTAATAATTGGATATTTCTTTGTAAAATCGTAAAAATGTTTTATGAATCATTTTATTACTGTCACTATTAAATATCATAGTTAAAAGTGTATATCATCCTACAATGTCTTCCAATCCTCCTAGTTGACCTTCTCCAGAGTCCTGCCCTCTTTGTTTGACCCCTACTTTTTATTTACTAGTGAAACAACTTAGGCAAGCACCACTAGTATAACCCCTACAGTATAGGATTTAACAGACAAGAAGTAACAAGTATGTAAGTGAGATGAAAGCCCTCATCTTCAATGCAAGGTTCTTCAAACGTGTCTTTAAGGTTCATTTAGCAAAGAGTAATTTAAAACAAAAACTACAGCATCCAAGTTGTGGTTTCCCATATATAGCTATCAAGGCTTCTCTTGTGTTAAACAAAAAAAAAAAATGTGACATATGATAATAGACTTCAAGCCTTTGTAACAAACGCAATGAATTTGTAGGTGAGGTGCAGCGTGTGCGGTAGCAATAATTCACACAGAGGTGCAGGGCAGAACTTGTATTGGAATAATTCAGCAGCAGTTACAATAAAATGGTGGGCAGGCTACCCGGCCAGGTGCACTCACATATTCCAGTAATGTGAAATGAGCCGGAATGGCAGCATCTGTTGAGGGGGGCAGAATGTGGTCTGGCCATCTAGTGCCCAATTGGGAAGTTGCCCAGAAGAGTTGTGGCCCTACACTTTCCCTCCTCATCAGGAACCTTTCCCTAATGCTAGTACTATCCCTAACCAGCGGGGTAACTGTCCCCTCTACCAACTCGCAAAATGCACACAAAACCTGGGAGCCAAGGCCTTAAATAGGCCCTGCCTGACCCAAGATAGATGCTAGAGTCACATAGGGCGACGGCTTCCAATAGGATAGCTTTACCAGTGACCCAGGAAACTATAGAGGAACCCTGTTCCAATTGACTTGCTCTCCCACAACAGTGCCGCTGTGGAAAAGTGCCACCTGAAGTGGAGAAATTAGACTGCACCTACCTACAAACTGATTGGACCTGGGTTTGTTTTGCAGAGGTTCACAAAATCCCACTGAAGTTAATGGTAACCAAATCTTTAAAATTATTTCTGCTCATTTTCAAGGCTAATAGGCAAGAGATTGTCAAACAAATAGTATGGGGGCGATCACTGCCCTTGGGGACATGTACCAATTCAAATAATTAAAAAAAAAATCCTTTTGGTGGGGAGCAGGGATTTAATTCATTTCTAAACATAAAAAATGTCCAATTCCTTTAAATAACATGCTTGGGGAATGCCCTAAACCTGCCTGTGTATTGCTGCATCTGTATAATATATACAATCTACTGCTTTAAAAGTGAAATTTACAAAGAAAAAAAAAAACTATTTAAAATTTCCAAGTAAATTACATTTCCCTGCTATCTTTGTGAAAGTACAACATGGGACCCTTAAGGGGGACCTTTGGAGAACCCAATGAGCAATGCAAATAGTACATGCTGACAGATGAATGTAAGCAAAAGGGTGGCTGATGGTGGATGATGTCACTGACCAAATATGGCCATGGCGGCTGAATGAGACATGTAGGGATGTGTCGTTGGTTGGTAGGAGGCTGGCAGCCAGTAGCTTCATAACAATCAGTTTGAGCTGGAAGCTGTCATATTTAGCAGCGATAATAATAATACCACTGCTAAATGGATCACTTCTCAAAGGTTCGGCTTGGTGGTTGGGTGAATACGCCATTTAGTTTACTTGGTCTTTGAACATCGAACAGACAAAATCCAGGCTTGATTCCTAAACCTAGAAACCTACCATGTGAGGAATTCTGGTGCTGCCATATTTAACTTCCTTTTGAAAATGCTAATTGGCAGACTGACTCTGCCTTCAGTATGTTACAAATGAATAACCAGTCAGAAACTCTGACACACCCTGTGGATTCCTTATATGATTACTTGTTTCAGGCCAGTGACTAAAGCTGCCCATAGATGGATTGAAATTTGTCCGGTTCAACTGGGACTGGCCGAATTTTGATCTGTGTATGGGCACTATGGTTGTACAGGAGTCAATCTACCAATCAACTTCTGTACATCCGCCCTGCTGGAAAATTTTCACTCAATAATTACTACAGGCTATAGCCCGCAGTGCTGATCTGTGTGACAGGGAAGTTTCCACCTTGTCAGAATACAATGACACAGCGAGAAGATTCCCCTAATCACTTTGAATGTGTGGATGGGGGTCTTTTCTTTTTTTTGTTATTTTTTGTTCAGCCCGCTGGTTGAAAGAAAAAATGTACCCATATATGGCCAGCTTTAGTACTGAATCTTTTAGATTAGCATTACAGCAGGAAACTGAAAGTTTCAGAAGCTGGGTACCTGCAATAGCAGCCTCCATTTTCTCTTGTGACAGGTGTACACTGATTTAAAATACAATTTCACAAATGTGAAATGCAATCATTGTGAGGATTTAGGCTACATATTCTATCTCTGCTATTAGCACCGGACTTCAATTTGTGAGCATTGGTGCCTAGGTACTATAATACAGCTCCATAGTGCCCAGACCATCCCTGATGTCTTTTCTAGTATATCATTTTTGGCTTCCAGGTACCCATATGCAGCATCTCACCTCTGCCAAAATGCTCCCTTTTGTCCTCAAAACTCCAGTAAACTGTTTTCCTAATATCAAATAAATCCATTTTCGGACAGCAGTGCAGGCTGCTTTTAGCTGCTTTTTGAGAACACCAGATTTAGAAAAGCGTGGAAGCTGAACCTAGGTCATTTCTTGTCCCGTATATAATACAGGAAAAGGATAGGAAAACTGGGATAAAAATTTTGAATGTTATAAAAACAAGTGAATAGGAATAATAGTCATACACTTTTACATTTACATATATCAGTGACAGGTTACATAAAGCAGACTTCAGTCTTGGTTGAAGTAGATATGGGGGTTCAAATCTAACTCTGTTCATAAGTGACCTTTCTGCTTGGAGCTGCTCTGGAACAGTTGCCTTTTCAATTTCAGAGTTGACTTGAATCAGGAACTCAGCACAACTGAAGAGATAGCAGCCTACAGCTCAAATCTCAACTGGGGTAAGAAGATAAGATTAAGCTGAAAGATGTTTGAACTACAGGAGGAGGCAACTTTGCCTTTGACATACAAGAACACCTTGTGAGCTTGTTGGAATATTTATGTAATCGTGTCTATTCACGGAGCTTATGATTTTTTGAAACCGTATTAGGGTGAAGTGTTGCCATTGCAGTATGCTAAAGGGGCCATCCTTATTCTTATTCCTCAGGTCACTTATCTGGAACAAGTGCAAAGGTCAGGAGTTCTTACTTTACGCACTGCCCTTCTGGGTCAATGACTCACTAACAAGTGAATCAAGAATAAGGTGGATAGCCCTGGAGCTTCCACTTTTGAAAGCCAAAAAGGTAACAATGGTTTCCTTTAGGCTCCTTTCACACTAGCCAAAGTTGCGTGATTTTCAGCGCAACTTTGTTGCCCGACTTTGAAACAACTTTGAAGTGACTTTGATGAAACTAATACACTCTTTGGCATTAAAGTAGTGCAGGAACCTTTTCTGAAGTTGCAGAAACTTCAGTAGTGTCAATTGGAATGGCTCTCATAGAGATACATGGTGTTTCACATGTTCTATGACTTTGGGTCTCACAAGACGGAACCTAAGTTACACAAGTGTAAATGGAGCCTTAAAACCTTTAAATACTAGCTTCCCTTTACCATTAGAGTATTAGTAAATGATAGCCTAACTTCATACCACAAGGTCCAGATCTGGATTTACCATCAGGCAAAACAGCTTATGAATATGGACAACCATAGAAGCAACTTCACTGCTGAAACATTTTTTTCACATCATAACTTTCAGAACAAATTAAATGAAAACATTCAACTGATGTAGGCTTAGAAAATGACTAGCATGCTCTGTTATGTACTCATTGAGGGCTTTGATCAGCAGCTACAGGCACTGGAGCATATTAGAGGGTGGAATTCCATCTGGTAGGAAGGTTGCAGATCAGCCAGTAGGAAGGTAGGCTGTGCAGTCTTTGGCGTAGGACTTGCAGAAGTGTGAACTGGGTATTCTCTTGAGGAATCTTTTGCATTATTAAGCATAGAATATGGGGAGAGAGGGGAAAATCTCACAATTGCAAAAGTAGAAACAATTTTGTAACCATGGTTGCTCACCTAATTTTTTTCTCCAAAATTAAACTTATGTTACAGACTGTAGAAAACGTTTTTCAGCTATTTTAAAGTAACCCTGCCACTGATCTCTTAATCCAATTACAGTAACAAGTCCAAAGTCCAATTACACTGTACAGAAGGGTGTAATGATGTGCACCACTGAACACCACTCTGCTGTGGCATCTCATAGTGATGGAGCTCAGCAGGAGAAACTAGTGAGCAGTTCCCCTTCTAGAAGTGTCAAAGTTTCAAAGTGCAACCTTTGGCGGTCAGGGGTCATTGAGGCACCAGGCAGCGGCACTGGCAGCAAGAGAAATGGGTATATACAATACATTCCTCTTAACAGGGAAATGCTTACAGTGGATTTGGATAACAGTGCCAGGGACGCTTTAACCAAACAAGCAAGGTATTGTGGTGTAAAAAGGATCTCCTTTAAATAAAAAATATGCAGCTTTTGAGACACTAAAAATGGATATATGTAGCCAGATCATGGGAGTAAAACAGCAGGCCTGTTTCACGTGGGCTTCAAGTTGTATGAGAGCTGTATGAACAGCATGTTTTGACAAAGCATTTGCATAGCGTTGTTGAAGGTTTTTAACGTTTTTAGGGCTCCTTTACACTTGCTTCAAAACAGGGCTTCAGACAGGCTTTGTTAAAGCTCTGTTAATGCCAGTCAAATCTCCTGTCACTAAATAAAATTTTTAGCTTACAGTCCTGTTTACACTTTGAGCTGGCTTTGCTTGGCTTGGCTTTGTGTCAGAAATTATACCCCATGTAGCTTTAGCCAGGCTTCAAAGCCTCTTCAACGCTCCATAGAAGTCTATGACAAAGCTTGTTTGAAGCTCACTTGAAACACCCGCGGCTTTCCAGAGGCTTTAATTAATTTTTTGTTTCGCTTTGTTTTGGAGAAATTGCAGATGTGAGATATCAACAAACACACAGGGTATCGGCCAAGCTTCAACAAAGCTTCAAAATAGCAACACTGAAGCACCACCGAAGCCTCATCGAAGCACCACCAAAGCCTCATCAAAGCACCACCGAAGCCTCAAAAACACATTGTAAAAGCTTGCTGTTCACACTACTTGCTGTTCTGAAGCCCATGTGAAATAAGCAGCATCTTATTTTGCCAAAAAACATGATTTTTACTAATTAAGTGCATTGTTCTGTACTCTGGGTTTGAAAAGAAATTGCCAACATTTGTGTTTAACCACTACAGCCCCGGAAGGATTTGCCCCCTTCCTGACCAGAGCACTTTTTGCAATACGGCACTGCATCGCTTTAACTGACAATTATGCGGTCGTGCGACGTTGTACCCACTCAAAATTGATGTCCTTTTTTTCCCACAAATAGAGCTTTCTTTGGTGGTATTTGATCACCTCTGCGTTTTTTATTTTTTGCGCTATAAACAAACAAAGAGCGACAATTTTGAAAAAAAAAAAACAATAATTTTTTACTTTTTGCTATAATAAATATCCAAAAAATAAAAAATGTAAAAAAACGAATTTCTTCCTCAGTTTAGGCCGATATATATTCTTCTACATATTTTAATCAAAATAGGTGTATATTCATTGGGTTGCACAAAAGTTATCGCATCTACAAACTATGGGAATAGATTTATGGCATTTTTATTATTATTTTTGTTTTACTAGTAATAGAGGCGATCTGCGATTTCTATCAGGACTGCGATATTGCAGCAGACAGGTCGGACACTTTTGACAGTTTTTTGGGACCGATGACATTTATACAGGGATCAGAGCTAAAAATAGCCATTGATTACTGACAGGGAAATGGTTAAACTGTAGGGGGCGATCAAGGGGTTAAGTGTGTTCAATCACTGTGTTCTAACTGTGTGGGGGCTGGGCTGGCAGGGGCATGACAGATCTGACTGTTCCCGATTACGTGTTTACACTGGCAGATCTCTGTTCTGCCAGCAGACAGCGAGTCCGCCCGACCCGCGGGCACGCTCACGCAGCGTGCATTGGGCGCAAGAGCGCACCGCTGGCAGTGCGCTCCCACCCGCAACTACGGCTGCGCGAGACACCATACAGCTACGGCGATTTGCGCAGTATTGCCAACCTGCCACCAAACGCCGGCGGACAGTCGGCAACTGGTTAAAGAAGAACAACACTTTGCCAAAAACACCCCTGATTCCTTATAAATAACTGCAAATTTAAGTATAGTGGGTTTGCAAAGAGAATATAAGCAAAAGGATTATGTGCCTAAACAGCAACATATTTTCCCTGGTTTATGCTAAATAAGTGATGCTTTAGGCTGGGATCACACTGCCGTACTGAGCAGCTCACAGCAGGGGTCCGGTGTGTCCCTGTTCACTGTTTCAGGTCCAATTACGGTCCGAATTTGTGTCTGAAATCGGACCTGAAACAGGCCAGAAGACGCACAGGACTCCTGTGCAATTCGCTCCGAAGCCGCTCTGGAAATGTGTGAACCGGCTCCATTAAGAGCAGGTCACAATCTCCTGACATTATTATTATTATACAGGATTTATATAGCGCCAACAGTTTACGCCGCGCTTAACATGCGAATTGAAAGTGGGGAAACCCGCATCCAATTTGCAATAGTGTGAACCCAGCCTTAAGTCATGATCAGTTTGCAGAGATTATCAAGTCCTTACAGCAGGCGGCCTGCCAGATGCCCATGTATGGCCCACTGAGTGTCAGGCACCAGGTAAACAAAAACCTTTGCTCCTGATACCAGCTACTTAGGAGCCCGCTACATCGCAGTGCAGTTGAAATGCAAACAAAAGCACTGGCCACTTTACAGCACAGGCAGGTTCAAATGTAAGCAAAAGCCAACTAGCTGCCGCTAGTGTGCAGGCTTGCCTATCGGTACTGATCGCTTCCTCGTCAGTGCAGGCCACATTTGAGCAGTGGGGTCCACATGTGGAAAAAAGAAATCTGCAACAAAGGTTCCCTGCTCCCAGCCTAGACTGCACAGCCTAGGTCACATGGGCAGGAGGTGATTGTAGGGCCCTGCAGACCCTGTGAGTTCTACCCTACTGCTGGAAAAGAACTACTGAAGAATGTGAATTGCTATTAGTAAAGTGCTTCAGTTAAAACATGTAAATGTAAGTTTCTGTACAATAATTGTGATTTAATACTTGAAATGCAAAATTGCGCTGAGTATTATTTATTGAGGGCCCATTCACCCCACCAAGGTGTGTTGACGTACATTATGCCATGCATCAACTTGCAATCAGTTAAGGTAGCTCATTAAAACGGAATGTGCTACCAATGCACCAAAACAATTTCTGGCAGTGTACTACACCACAACACACATTTCTGTTTCTTTATATATCTGTGATCTAGCTAGAATTTAAGTACAATTTCTATTGTGCTACCCTTTGCAAATTTTGAGGTCCACACTTGAGGCCCTCACTTGAGATTGAGCACCACTGCCTTAGGCTGGCTATAGATTAATCCTTTTTATTTATTTTTTTCATTCAACCAGCAAGTTGAATAAAAAAAAAAAATGACTCGATTCCCCAATCCACACACTTAATGTGGATGGGGAAATTATTATTATTATTATAATACCGGATTTATATAGCACCAACAGTTTGCGCAGCGCTTTACAACAATAGGGCAGACAGTACAATTCAATACAGTGGGAATCAGAGGGCCCTGCTCGTTAGAGCTTACAATCTAGGAGGGAGGGTCAAGTGATACACAAGGGTAATAAATGTGGGGGATGAGCAGATGAAGAAAATCATGCAGTTGTTAGGTGGAGGCAGGATAGGCTTATCTGAAGAGAAAAGTTTTCAGAGATCGCCTAAAAGTGGATAGATTTGGAGACAGTCTGACAGATTGGGGTAGGGAAGTCCAGAGGATGGGAGAGGCTCGGAAGAAGTCCTGGTGGCGAATATGGGAGGAGGTGATGAGGGAGCTGGAGAGCAGGAGGTCTTGGGAGCAACGAAGAGGACGATTAGGTTGGTATTTTGAGACTAGGCTAGTGATGTAGCTGGGGGCAGAGTTGGGGATGGCTTTGTAACTTATTGTTAGTATTTTGAATTTGGTTCGTTGGGTGAGTGGCAGCCAATGGAGGGATTGGCAGAGGGGGGGGGGGGTAGCAGATGCTAAGCGGTTTGAAAGGTGGATGAGTCTGGCAGCAGCATTTCATGATGGACTGAAGGGGGATATTTAAAGGTAAGCCAATGAGGAGGGAGTTGCAATAGTCGAGGCGAGAGATGACCAGGGAGTGAATCAGGAGCTTTGTGGTTTTATTGATATGAAAGGGATGTAGTTTAGAGATGTTGCGGAGGTTGAAGCGGCAAGCTTTGGAAAGTGATTGGATGTGGTGCCAAAAGGAGAGTTCAGAGTCCTGGATAACACCTAGCACCCTGACATGCGGGGATGGTGGATGGTTGTGCCATTGCTTTTGACTGTGAAGTCAGGGGAAGAGGCACGTGGGGGAGGAAATATTATGAGCTTGATTTTGGACAAGTTGAGTTTGAGGAAGTGGTGTGACATCCAGACAGATATGTCTGTAAGTAAGTTGGTGATGCATGAGGAGACTGATGGAGTGAGTTGAGGGGTGGAGAGATAGATTTGGGTGTCGTCAGCGTAGAAATGATATTGAAAGCCATGGGAGGTTATCAACTGGCCAAGGCAAGAGGTGTGGATTGAAAATAAGAGGAGGTCCAAGAAGAGAACCTTGGGGGACACCGACGGAGAAAGGAAGAGGAGAGGAGGAAGTAAAATTGTAAGTGACACTGAAGGTGCATTGGGATAGGTAGGATGAGAGCAACTGAATAACACGGAGACAGATTGAGTAAAGTTTTTTGTGGAGGAGGTGGTGCTCAACTATATCAAAGGCAGCCAAAAGGTCCAGAAGTAGGAGTACAGAATACTGTCCGTTGGTTTTTGTGGCTAGTAGGTCATTTGTGAGTTTTAGAAGAGCAGTTTCTGTGGAGTGTTAAGGGTGAGATCCAGATTGAAGAGGATCAAGAAGGTTATTCTTAATGAGGTGGTCGCTCAGTTGGTTGTAGACCAGGCGTTCAAGGAGTTTAGAGGAAAAGGGGAGCAAGGAGATAGGGCATAGATTGTTAAGATTGGTAGGGTCCAAGGACGGCTTTTCAAGTAGGGGGGTGACCAATGCATGCTTTAGAGCATTGGGGAAGATGTCGGAAAAGAGGGAGAGATTGAAGATGTGAGTTAGGGAGTGTAGGATAGAGTCAGAGGATGACCATAGTATTTGAGAGGGAATAGGGTCCAGGGGACAAGTGTTTAGGTGGGCGTTAGAATAGGAGTTTAGCAACTTTGTCTATAGTAGCAGGTTTGAATAAGGGGAGTGTCAATTGTACCTGTTGACATGGGGTGTTAACTGGGGGAGATACCTGTAGAGTGGAGAAATCCTCCCACTGTACCATTGTCATTGTATGCTGATAATGGGGAGATTGCCCCACCATCAGAATTCACTGATCAGCGCTACAGGCTATAGCCTGCAGCGCTGATCAAGAGGAAATTTTTCAACTGCCTGGTTGAACAGAAGTCTGTCGGTAGATCGACTTCTTTTCAACCACAGTGGCCATACAAGGATCAAGATTCGATTGCTGATTCAGCCAAATTTTGACCCATGTATGGCCAGCTTTAATGTAAAGAAAGAAATTGAAATTGTTTGCGATCAGCTTCTAGCCTTTATTGGGAGCTTGTGCTTCATTCGTGCTGTGACATTATGAAAGGCGAGGTGATTGATGGATGTTATGTTTCACCTCGCATGCGTTCATTTGCAGAGAACTAAGGTGAAATCCGGTCCCAGTTTTACCAGCCACCTTGGCAGGGTTGATTCTGGACCAGATTTTGCGGTCCACTTGTGTCCACCAACAGGTGGTATAAATAAAGCAGGACTGGATCTAAGAATTGCTCTTGTCCTGGGACTCAGGAAGCCATACCTGAGAGAGAGCTACTGATGTGATGTTTGCTTTGTGAGAGACAAAAAAAGATTTGCATTATCTTTATTTTGTGGTGACTGGGAGAAGCCCTTCACCTGTGAGTTAGGACCCTGAACTGTTTAGTTAGTGCCTGCATGGTGAGGATTTATTTTCTGTTTTGTTTATTTGATTGTCATGCAACCTTTTAAAAATAACACTGGCTATAAGTCAAGTTTTAAGAAAAGTTGCCGTTTGGACTACCCTTTTTCCCAGGGAAGGTGATCCCCATTGAGCTAACCCCCCGCAGTGCCGATTGGCTGCAAAAAGGCAAGCTGATTGGCTAGGTTCACACTAGCTTATGCTCTGAAAAGCACTCTGCTAAGCAG
>BLSH010162857.1:683777-697934 GCA_018402905.1 Glandirana rugosa
GGAGTATAAAAACCCTTTTTTTTAGTTTAGCGTTAGCCGCAAATAACTAACCAAACGCGTTTTCAACGGCACAAATGTTTGGCACTCTTAATTAAAGACCACAAAAATGTTAAAAAAAAAATGGCCATTACCGGCGGTAGACGCTAAAAATAGTCCTGAAACTATAACACCGCCTGTAGAACCTGTAACAACTGTGAAAAAACCCTGGTTACTGTAAATAGGTGAAGGGCTGGCGGCATACGTCTTACTGCCGGCCCTTCACCGACTCAATAGGACTGACCTGCAGTATACTGCCCCCCCGCGCGTAGTGCCGGGCTGGTCACATGGTAAAGTGCTTCGGATCTAAGCACTTTACCGAGATCGGCATTGCGGGGGGTCAGACTGACCCCCCACACCACCGATCGCCGTGATGCGCGCCCCCCCGTCATATGACGTCCAGTCAGGATAACTCAGCCACTTCCCGGCCGTCATTCTGCATACGGCGGTCGGGAAGTGGATAAATGTCATTGGTCCCAAAAAAGTGTCAACAATGTCCAAGATGTCCGCCACAATATCAAAGTCCTGATAAAAATCGCAGATGGCGGCCATTACCGGTAAAAAAAAAATTGTAAAAACACCAGAAATTAATTCTCACGGTTTGTAAACACGGCAACTTTTGCGCAAACCAATCAATAAACGCCGATTGCGATTTGATTTTTTTTCCCAAAAATATGAGGAAGAATATAAATCAGCCAAAACCAATGAATACATTTGTTTTTTTATATTTTTTTTTTATTTTAGCAAAAAGTAATAAATATTGTTATTTTTTGCAAAATTGTCGCTCTTTTTTTTGTTTATAGCGGTGATCAGAAATGACGCAGAGGGGATCAAATACCACCAAAAGAAAGCTCTATTTGTGGGAAAAAAAGGATGCAAATTTCGTTTGGGTACAACGTCGCAGGACCGCGCAATTGTCAGTTAAAGCAAAAGTGCTCTGGTCCTAACATGGGAAATCCTTCTGGGGGTGAAGTGGTTAAGGCCCGTTTACACCTGCATGGCACAATATCTACATTTGTTGAGTGACAGCATAGGGCAGCCCATTCACTTGGCCCCAAAGTAGCCCCCACACCTTTTTCTGGCTGTGAGCCTCACAATGCATTTTCAGCATGTTTTGATGCACAGCAAAATGTGTGACTGCATTAAGAAATAATGGCACTGCAAGCACAATGTGCATTTTTTTTGCGTAGGAAAGAAAATCACTCAATTCCCGCATCAACACGGTCAGTGTTGATGGGGGAATCCCTTCCGCAGAGCCATTGTGTTCCCCTGGTGGGGGGGGGGGGGCTTGGGAAGCCGTCAGTGTCGGGAAAACACAGTGATTATAGTCACATGTAAAATCTGGCAGGCTGATCGATCAACTTGATTACATTCAGCCTGCCCATACATGGCCCATACATGGATGAAGCAGCCGAGATTCAAAAAAAAAGTTCTAAAAACATCTGTAACTTTTCAGTGAGTTCTTCAGCTTTCTTCAGTGTTTTTCACTAGCGTTTTTGAGCAAAAACACCCAAAAACTTTGGTAAGCCACATTTTTGAGCAGTAGCAGTTTTTTTTTAGGTTTTTTTTCCCTCAATGGATCTAAAACGTCCAAAAACGTTGGTGAGTGGCGATGAAAAACGTCTCTCAGAACCCACTGGTCTTAAGTTTTTTTTTACAGCTCAAAAACCTCCCAGCCAAAAACAGTTGATAACAGCCTATGTGTGCATGAACACATAGGATAACATGATGGGGAGTTTATTGACTGTAGGAAAAACGTCTGCAGCTTAAAACAGCAGCTGTAAAGACGTCCAAAAGCGTCCTGTGTGCATGAGGCCTAAAGAGGAGAACAAAGGTATCTTTGTGGAGCACTATTAAGACCTACAGTAACAATCATGAAGACAAAGAGTATTGGACTGTAGACAAATCCACCCATGGTTGCCATATCTTGGGCCCTACCTGTATAAATGTTTTATATTTTGCAAGTTCAGAGTTCATCTGCCAGAATAACACTTTAATATTTCCTACCCTACGTCGCTTTAGGAGTACACGGTTTGAGTTTACAGAATGGAAAAACTGAACAAATGTATAAGTCAAACGTTTTTTAAATATAGCTACATAGAAGGATTGGATTAAAATACATTTATAAGAAAACATGGCCAAATTCCATAGTGTGGAAAAGATATTATATACTATATGGTTTGTTACGCTATAAAGCGCTACAGGCTTTTCCATTTATTAATGAACTGTTTGGACAGAAACCAGAATACCACGTGACGTTTTATACTTGGATAACAGTCGGTGTGTTAGATTTAGGTTGTCCACACAGAATACTTACAACCAGAGCCTCCTTCAGACTTACTAAGCAGGAGGCACATTCCTTACTTATGAAGTCAAGTCTGACCCGCATGTTATTTCACAGTCATCAAATGCCAGGTGTACTGCACAGTGTTCCTGATAACGACCCTTCCAGACACATGATGTGGGAAAATACTTACGTTTAAAGGGATTTTACCTTTCAGGAATATGAAACAGTGAGACATCCAAACGGCTTTGAGTGCTCTTAGACCTTTGTGGGTTTTTAAACAGCTGATCAGAGGAGCTTTCAATGACAACCCACCCCTGTGCATTACTCCCACACCAAAGGGATTTTCTGCTTTTTCCAGAAAGTGAAAACCCCTTTAATGTAAAGAACATATGCAAAGTAAACAGTAACAGACCTCATATGTAAAATGTCTGAAAGGAATTTTGCTTATAGCAATTGATCAGATTCATCAGTTTGGTTTCTAAAATGTTGCCTGGAAATGTAATGGTTACAGCGAGTAGAATAGACAACTATTTAGACACTTCAAAGTGAAACTTCACCTGGAAAGGGAAGTTCCGCTTTATGTTCCTCCTGTTATTGGCACTTGTATTGTGGGGGGGTACCTGGCTCTGGTCACTTACGGTTAGAGTTGCCACCTCCTCCCTTTAAACCCGAACACATATGAATTACGCAGGTTGTTCTGAGGTTAATTTAATGCACATAAGGCACCAAGTGAGTTTAATTACCACCTTAATCAGCCACAGAACCTGTGTAATCAGTATGTGTTCAGGTTTCAAGGGATGAGGTGGCAACCCTACTTATGGTTGGATCCTCGCAGCAATCCACTGGAAGTTCTCCCCTAGGGTTGCCACCTCATCCCTTTAAAACTGAACACATATGAATTGCACAGGTTCTCTGGCAGATTAAGGTGGTAATTAAACTCACTTGGTGCCTTATCTGCATTCAATTAGCCTCAGAACCTGTGTAATTCATATGTTTTCGTGTTTAAAGGGATGAGGTGGCAACCCTATTCTCCCCCTGCACCAGAACTGCAGGATAACTCACAAAGCACAGTGCGGTGGGCACAGCCACAAGGAATCATAGCTGGCTGCCCATAGAAAACATTCCGGAATAAGTTTCTCTGATCTCTCTGGCTAGTTTAGGTACAAAATATTTTGTCTACCAACAGCCAAGTTATCTTTCTTTTACACTGTATATAACGCTTATTAACAGTTATTTTATGAAGCAAAATAAAAAAAAAAAAGGACAGAAAGGGGAATTTCCTTATTGTCATAATAGTGAGTTTAGGAAAGACAAATAGTTTCTAAAGATGAGGCCACCATAGTGAGATTGCCTTAGTAGCTATATATAATGTGCCTGTCGTCACAGAGATTGCTTAGTGGTTCAACCTACAGAGACCACAGCAGCTGTTTTTGAGTGAGACACTACATTTGGTGCATACAAAGTAAAAGGATAGTTCCATTTAAGTGTACATAAATTATAACAATGAATGTCTCCTTATTTCCTTCTTTTTGCTGTGTTTCATATAAAATTGATAGTGTTTAGTTATACCTTTGCTATAAGTGCAGAAAACGAAATGCCCATTGATCTTGTAAGAAACTCAGAGCTGACCTGTGTTTTTCCACACTTCCTGGTTTGTCTTAAAGTAGTTGTAAAGGCAAATTTTTTTTTTCTAAAATAACAAACATGTTATATTTTCCTCCTCTTCTGGGGTCCCAAGCCAGTGCTCCTCTTCTGTGTGGCACCAGAAGAGGAGCACCGTAGGCTCGCTCCCAAGCTTGTGTCCTCGCTCCCAAGCTGAGCTGTGTGCGTCTATAGACAGTGCAACTCGATCCCTCCCCCACTCACTCCTCAGAAGATTTCATTGACTGCAGTAGGAGTGGCTTCCACTACTGCCTCTGTGTCCTGTTAGGAGAGTAAGAGAGACCAGCACCACTGCAGACGGACACAGTGCTGGATTGAGCTAGGACATATGCAAGTATATATGGAAATAGTGTTAGGAGAAATTGGTGCCCTTTAAGAGACTCCCGAGCCTGTGCGTGCATGCGCCGGAAACAGCGCCAAACCTATTTGAACCTGCAGTGCCCAGCAGCCGGTGCTGTCTGTTCTACAGCGTTAGTGTGTTCCTGAGAGCAACCTGTACCTTGAACCTGTATCCTGATCTTTGTTCCCGTGACCCGGCTTGTCTGACCTTGATTGACCTCCGCCTGCACCGACCCCCAGCTTGCCCACAACGACTCTTCTGCCTGACCCCTTTGTACCTCGCTGCCCGCCTGTTAACGACCCTGCCTGTACCTGACAGTTCTTCAGCCTGCACCCTCTGTACCGCTTGCCAGCCAGTTGCCGACTTCAGCCTGCCTCACTACTCTATGGATTGCACAAGCCACTGACGGACCCATCTCACCATCAGTGTTCCTGTCCAGCCCTCGTGCCCCCCTGTTCTCTGGAACCCTCTGCCTGCTCTATCAGGAGTTCCCGAACCAGGGCCGTAAGAGTGGTTGCTTCCTGCTCAAGACAGACTCCACCACCAGGTGCGTGACAGCAACGGATAGCCATGTCTGAGTCTGCGCAGGGAGCACCCTCTGCTATGGATGAACTATATGTCCACTTAGACAGCCGTACGCAGGCAGTGAAGAGCCTTCAAGACGGCTACACCCAGCTGGAAGAACGGGTTCGGGAGCTCTCTGTACCCACGGCTCCTGGAGGTAGCCAGGCCGCTGGTCGCACCATTGTGGCCCTACCATCTGATCCCAAGGTTCCCCTGCCAGACAAGTTTTCAGGGGACAGTCGCAAGTTCCGGGCCTTCCGCAACTCCTTTGAGCTTTATTTTGGCCTCCAGTCCCGCACCTTCTCACTGAAAGCTACAAAAGTGGGACTGGTTATCTCCCTGCTACAGGAAGAGCCCCAAGCATGGTCCCACTGCCTATGGGAGCAGAGAGCCCCCGAAGTCTCCACCTTGGCTCTGTTCTTTCAAGCCTTGGGCCGTTTGTATGAAGACCCCCACCAGGCGGCCACTGCGGAGGCTGCATTATACACCCTGCAGAGTTCAGGCGTTGGGGCGCCAATACGGCTTGGAACAACGCCGCACTCTGCTATCAGTTCCGCCTCGGCTACCGGAACCCCTTAAGGATGGACTGGCCCATGTGCTTTCTCTCTCCCTGCAGTTTCCAGGAAGGATTATTCAAGTGGCAGCTATAATTGATTCTGGAGCTTGTAGCTGCTTTATGGACAAGGATTTTGCAGCTTCCCAACAAATTCCCCTTCGGCCGAAGACCCATAAATTTGTCATCCGCCTGGCCGACGGATCCCCCATTAAGTCGGGTGTGGTGACCCATGAGACTGTCCCACTACCTGCCACCACAGCGGATGGCCACCAGGAACTTATTCTGCTGGATGCCATAGCATCCCCTCTGTTTCCCATCATCCTGGGCCTGCCCTGACTCTGGGCACACAGCCCTAATATAGACTGGACCGCCAGGACCGTCAAGTTCTGATCCCCATATTTCCGGCAGCATTGCCTAAAACGGGTCGAGGAAGTTGCGCCCACACTGGGCTGTCTGGACATAGACTCTGATCCTGAAACCCGTCTGTCTGTTCCACCTGTCTACCATGGATACTTGGACGTGTTTAGTAAGAAGGGAGCTGAGAAACTCCCTCCTCACCGTCCATATTACTGCCCAATTGAGCTTCTACCGGGAGCTGAAGTGCCCTTTGGGAGGATTTACGCCTTGTAAGAACTTGAGTTGGCAGCCCTCAAGGCCTATCTAGATGACAATCTAAAAAAGGGCTTCATCCGATCCTCCACGTCCCCTGCAGGGGCGGGCATATTTTTCGTAGAGAAAAAGGACCACTCTTTACGTCCCTGCATAGACTACCGGGAATTAAACCGGATAACGGTCAAAAACAGTTACCTCCTACCTCTGGTTCCTGAATTATTCCAAAAGACTGGGGTCTGCTACCGTCTTCACCAAGCTGGATTTACGGGGTCTATAATCTGCTCCGCATCCGAGAAGGCGATGAGTGGAAAACCGCCTTCCGTAGTCGCTTTGGGCATTACGAGTACTTGGTCATGCCCTTTGGCCTGTGCAATGCCCCGCCACGTTCCAGCACTTTGTGAATGACGTCTTCCAGGACTTCCTAGATCTATTCGTCATCATATATCTAGACGATATCCTGATTTTCTCTTCCTCCCTCGAGGAACACCGTGAACATGTCATCAAGGTCCTGAGCCACGTCTGGTAGCATGGGCTCTATGCCAAAGCGGAGAAGTGTGCTTTCGAGCAAACCAGCATTCACTTCCTGGGACTAGTGCTCTCTGTGACTGGTATAACAATGGACCCTCAGAAGGTCTCTACTATCCTTGACTGGCCGGCACCTACAGACAGGAATGGGGTCCAACCCTTCGTGGGCTTCGCAAACGTTTGCAGAAAATTCATAAAGGGGTTCTCTGCCATCATTGCTCCTATCACACAGCTCACAAAACAAAACACCTATTTTCAGTGGACCACCGAGGCCGAAATGGCCTTCCAAAACTCTGAAAAGGCTGTTCATGGCAGTGCCCATCTTAAAGCATCCTGATCCAGCCTTGCCTTACGTCCTGGAGGTGGACGCTTCAGAGACCGCTGTGGGGGCAGTTCTCTCCCAGAGACAGGGTGCTAAGGCTCTGCTCAATCCCGTCCTGTTCTTCTCTTGAAAATTATCAGCTCCAGAGAAGAATTACGACGTGGGGAGAGAGAACTTTTAGCCATCAAATCGGCACTTGAAGAATGGCGATACTTGCTCGAAGGGGCCACACACCCTATTTTGATATATACAGACCACAAGAACCTGGAATATCTGAGAACGGCCAAAAGGCTGAAGCCACATCAGGCCCGTTGGGCACTTTTCTTCTCTAGGTTCCTGTTCCACTTGACTTACAGGCCAGGGTCAAAGAACGTTAAACCTGATGCCCTCTCGAGAATGTTCAGCGATCCCGGCAACTGTGCTCCTCCAGATACCATGCTTCCGTCACAGAATTTCCTATTGTCCCAGGAGGATCTGCTGGCACAGATTAGACGGTCCTTTGCCGGCTCAACCGGCCCTCTAGATCCCAGGCTGTCAATGAAGGACGGGCTATGGTGGTACGGTCAATGAGTTTTCATTCCGGCGGAGCAACGCCCCACTGTCCTGGAACTATGCCATGACCACAAGTTAGCGGGGCACTTTGGAGCCCGTAAAAGTATGGAGCTGCTCTCACACTCTGTCTGGTGGCTGTTGGCAGAAGAAGACTGCAGGAAATATGTGAGCACATGCGCTACTTGTGCGTAAAACAAGACAGACAAAGACAAGGCTTGGGGACTTTTGAATCCACTCCCTGTACCTGAGCATCCATGGACCCGGATAGCTATGGACTTTATTGTGGAACTACCCCCGTCCAAAGGCTTTACTACCATCTTTGTGATCGTGGATCGCATGACCAAGATGGCCCATTTTTTGCCCATGAAGGGCACAATCTTCATCCAGGAGATTGTCTGACTCCACGGGATACCACTTAGTATTGTGTCAGACCGTGGGGTTCAGTTCGCTTCCAGATTCTGGAGGGCCCTGTGTTTAGCGTTGGAAATTGAACTGTCCCTGTCCTCGGCCTATCACCCCCAGACGAATGGCCAAACTGAGAGAATGAACCAGACTCTGGAACAATATCTGTGGTGTTTCTCCTCGTTCTCTCAGGATGACTGGGCCTCCTTATTGCCGTTAGCTGAATTTGCCTTCAATAACACCGTCCACTCGGCCACCAAACAGTCCCCGTTCTGGGCGAATTACGGTTCCACCCAATCCTTTTTACCTGGCTTGGCTCCTGAAAGTACAGTACCGGCAGTACAGGAGACCTTAGATTTCTTTAGAGAAAATACCCAACTCCTGCAGGACATACTTTCCAGAACTACGGAACTTACTAAGCAAGCTTTTGATAGGAAAAGGCGGGGAGAGCTGGAACTTAAGCCATATGACTTGGTCTGGTTGGCCACAAGAAACCTGAAACTTGCTTGTCCTTCAAGGAAGCTGGGACCCAGATTTGTTGGGCCCTTCCCGGTAAAGAGAAGAGTAAACAGGGTGACGTATGAACTGGTCCTACCTTCATCCTTACGTGTGCACCCGGTTTTCCATGTGTCTTTACTCAAATCAGTCCCTCCAGATCCCTTCCCGGGACGGAAAAAGGGCCCACCGGAACCAGTTCTTGTAGATGGAAAGGAGGAGTTTGAGGTAGAGGCCATCTTGGATTGCCGGAAGAGGGGTAACGTAACCCAGTACTTGGTGAAGTGGAAAGGTTACGGCCCCGAGGAAAACTCTTGTGAACAGGAGCCCAATCTCCATGCTGCTGAGCTAATCCGAACCTTTAAGAGAAATCGCCTGGAAGTAGGTGCCCTGCGAGGTATCCGGAGACTGCTCCTTGGGGGGGCAATGTTAGGAGAAATTGATGCCCTTTAAGAGACTCCCGCGCCTGTGCGCGTGCTTGTGCGCGCTCCCGCACGTGCCGGAAACAGTGCCAAACATTGCTATTTGAACCTGCAGTGCCCAGCAGCCGGTGCTGTCCATTTTACAGCGCTAGTGTGTTCCTGAGAGCAATCTGTACCTTGAACCTGTATCCTGATCTTTGTTCCTGTGAACCGGCTTGTCTGACCTTGATTGACCTCCGCCTGCACCGACCCCCAGCTTGCCCATGACGACTCTTCTGCCTGACCCCTTTGTACCTCGCTGCCCGCCTGTTAACAACCCTGCCTGTACCTGAGGATTCTTCAGCCTGCACCCTCGGTACCGCTTGCCAGCCAGTTGCCAACTTCAGCCTGCCTCACTACTCTACGGATTGCACGAGCCACTGACGGACCCATCTCACCATCAGTGTTCCTGTCCAGCCCTCGTGCCCCCCTGTGCTCTGGAACCCTCTGTCTGCTCTATCAGGGGTTCCCGAACCAGGGTCGTAAGAGTGGTTGCTTCCTGCACAAGACAGACTCCACAGATAGGAGGGCAATGCAAATACTGGGGCATTTTTTAGCTTAATGCAGGGAATGCATTAGGGTAAAAAATGTCTTGCCTTTACAACCACTTCAAGGAGCCTCATTAGGCCTCCCAGTTTTGATCTTGGACTACAGATCAATTAGTGCTTATGTTGTGGACCTGAGAAGAAGGAACCCAGTTCAGTACATTAGCACAGAAAACTGGGCAGGGCTGACAACGCTCGGTCAACAAAAAGGGTGCGTTGTTCGCATTCCACAGGACCTAGGAGATAACTGCATTTCTGGCAAATCAGCATATATTAGTGTTTACATGCTTGGTCTTAAAGTATTAAATTATAGGAAAAGTGTATATATTGCAGAGATGCATCTCATTTTTTTTTTTTTTTTTGCACTGACATCCACTTAACCGATAGGAGTGATGATCATAAGGTAATTTTTACAACACATATTAAAGGAAAACTTCTAAACCAGGTCTCAAGGTGTGATGACTGATACAGAGACAACCTTAAACTATTGATGGCAGGGTCTAATCTCCAAATCCTGGGCCACATTCTCGTTCTGGAGCACCATTCACCAATCTATTACCATTCCTTTTGAACTAGAAAGTTTCATCTTCACTTCGTCATGGCTCTGAGAATGACTGTTGCAATAGCAAACTTAAAGTGGTTGTACAGGCAGAAGGGTTTTTCTTTTATCTTAATGCATTCTATGCATTAAGATAAAAAACCTTCTGTGTGTAACAGCCCCCCTCAGCCCCCCTAATACTTTCCTGAGCCCCATCTCTATCCAGCGATGTACACGAGGGCCTCGTTCATATGGGACTCTCCCTCCTGATTGGCTGAGTCACAGCAGTGGCGCCATCAGCTCCTGCTGCTATCAATCAAAGTTAGTTATCAGGAGAGAGAGGAGGTGGGGCTGAACCGTTTCTCTGTGTCTGAATGGACACACGGAGCTGCAGCTCGGCTCAGGTGCCCCCATAGCAACCTGCATGCTGTGGCGGCACTCAAGAAGAGGGAGGGGCCAGGAGCGCCAAAGAGGGACCCGAGAAGAGGAGGATCCGGGCTGCTCTGTGCAAAACCATTACACAGAGTGGGTAAGTATAACATGTTTGTTATTTTTAAAGAAAAAAAAAACAAGACTTTAGTATCACTTTAAAGTCTCATAGCCAGGTATAATAGTTAATAATATAATAATAATCATAATAATAGGAATAATAATAAAGGATAGGCTATACTAGGTCCAAGGCACAATATAAATCAATATTGAAATTAGAAGCGTGCCCCTGTAAGTGAATACATTTGCACGCCATGCCGTCGGGAATTAGCCTGCTTGTGCATCATATGTATACACATTTAATAACTGGTAACCTGCAATATATTACGTTTGCCATTGTTTGGCCACCCAGAAATATGTGGAGAAATATGGCTTGCCTTTTATCTACATGGAGTTAATAATAATTAGTTCTTCAAATGCTAACAAGTGGCCATTATCACATTCATAGAGTGTACAACATGTTGGACAATTACTTTACAGCCATGTACTAATTACTATCTTTGAAGTATGTGTAGCTGGGATGGAGCAGCTGTGAGATCCCCTGCTCCCCTCCAGACAGGACACTGTATGTCATGACATGAGCACTGAGCTGTATGTATGCAGCCAGTTCTCTCTCCTCACTTCCCTGCTGCTGAGTAAGTGGGCTCTGTGTTAATCCCCCACTTGCTCCTTCACGTCACCTCCCTTCTGGCAGCAAGGTCAGAGCCAATCAGAGGATCAGTGGCAGTGGACCAATCAGTGGAAGACACAAGAGGATCATGGGATATATAGTTCTTAACCACCTCAATACCGGACATTTTCCCCCCTTCCTGCCAAGGCCAATTTTCAGATTTTGGTGCTGTCACACTGTGAATCACAACTACTCAGTCATACAACATTGTACCCAAATACATTTTTTTAACATTTTTTGAGACAGATAGAGGTTTTTTTTTGGTAGTTGTTAATCACCAATGGATTTTGTATTTTTTTGCTATATAAATGAAAAAAGACCGAAAATATTGAAAAAAAAAAACATTTCACACACACAGCATTGACATACTTACCTTTACAACCCAAAACATATTTGGCTATGCCTCCCAAGTATGGGGGATACCACATGTGTGAGAGTTTTTCCCAGCCTAGATGCATAGAAGAGCCCGAGGTCCAATTTACACCTGGCGATTTGGAATTGTCACGATTCTGCTTGCGATTCCAAATCGGAGCAAAATGCACAGAGTGCATTTGGGTGCCATTCATTACTAATGGAATGCCAGCTTATTGGTTGGTACCCATTTAGCATACTGAAATTGTTTGATTGCCTGTTGAATGATTTATGCCTTATTTAACTGTGCAATTTTAATACATCAATTTAATCCAGCACCAGCTGTTTAGGCTATTTCCTGTGTAGTATTATAGAGTCGTAGCATACTAACACTTAAAGTGGAACTTTACCCATAACAACTTGATAAAAAAATAATGTTCTTTAGCAAGGCACATACTGTACCTCACATTCTTAATTATGCTAACAAAATTAGCGTGTGCTATAAATTGCCTCCAGCATTGTTCCTGTGTCTTCTTAATGGAGGCCACCATTTTGTTGAAATCGAGAGCCTCTGAGCAGCAGTAAGTCTTCAGGCTGTCAGAAGATCGGCCTGCACATTTTAGGCACAGTGCCGAAAATTAGAGAGCAACTGAGCATGTGCAGAGCAAGGTGAGACAGTAAATTCCTGGATTTCAAACAGTATAGGCACTTATTTTTAAAGTGACATTAAAGGTTAATTTAAAAAAAATAACAAGCATGTCATACTTACCTGCTCTGTGCAGTGGTTTTGCACAGAGCAGCCCTGAGCCTCCTCTTTTCGGGTCCCCCGCCAGCGATCCTAACTCCTCCTCTTCAGCCAGTGCCCCCAATAGCAAACCAGGTGCTCTGGGGGCTCCCAAGCCCCTCTCTATGCGTCCATAAGACACACAGAGCCACACCTAGACTCTGTCCCTGCTCTCTTCTCATTGGCTCACTGCCTGTGATTGACAGTAGCAGGAGCTAATGGCTTCCACTGCTGTCTTAGCCAATTAGGAATGAGAAACTCGGGAGAAGCTCAGCTCTCATGCACATCGCTGGATCGAGAGAGAGCTCAGGTGAGTATTGAAGGGGGGGGTGCTGCGCACAGAAGGTTTTTTTACCTCCTTGCATAGACTGCATGAAGGTATATAACCTTGAGCCTTTAAAACCACTTTAATGTTTTACGTGGCTATATCTGCAAAAGGGACCAGCATGAAGTGATCTAGCAGGACCTAAAGTTCCACATTAAGGTACACAGATGTAAGCATCCTTCTACCTGACCAGGTGTGTCAGTGGGGACCAAGCAGCTTTAAGAGTTGTGGCAGAACAGATGACCCATCATCACCAGCAGGCAGCTCATGCAGGGGTAAGCACTACATTTAGAAATGGAAACAAACCTAAAATTATGTGAGTGTGCTGCATCTACACAATAACTAAAGGACATTTTAGGTCCTTATTTTACAGTGATAATAGAGTCCAGACAACTGTTTTACCACTGCCAGTCTCAATGAGACATCTGGTCATCTTTGACCACTGACCAGCCTTGTAAATACTGGCAGACCTATAACCCAGACTGACTAGTAGCCAGAGATCTACTCTTGCGAACATTGGTCAGTGTATGGGTCACCTTAGGAAAACCGTTTTCTGCTTGGTTATTTAGGGGTAAAGTACTTCACTTGTTCTTGTGCCAATATATCCAATAATGCTCAATCTGCTGGCCACAAACAACATTAACAATTATATTACACAGACTCCACTGGCAAGCTTCTGCATGCTTATTTTTGTATCTTAGCTTATGTATGTGCTGTGTTTATATGTGAATGCCATCAAGCCGAAATCAGAAGGTTTGCTTACCTTTTAGGCAAAGATATCTTCATTACCTATGTGCCAAGTCATGCTGAAGAAACTAAACAATGTTATTAATGAACCTTTCTAAGAAAACAGTTACATTGAGTTCAGCTTGTACCACAAAGTGCCTCCTAATTCCTGGAGCTTCTGAATTATTACTCCTTTGCCATGTTCAAAGGGATATTTCACTGTGCTCTGCAAAATCTTAAAGAGAAATATGGTAAATTTACCATTCGGGCTTTACAATGAAAGGGAATGTAGATGGTTTTGTGTGTATTTTCTTTCTTACGATTTAGGACTAAATTAATAAATACATATTTTAAAAGCATATTTTATTGGGTAGCTATAAAACATTGCATGTGAATATTATGCAGTCTTATTCAGCCAACAGATGCTGCTCTAGGCTCCACCTACCACATGTTAAAAAAGTCTGTTGTTGGGCGTGGCCTGAAGCAGCATGTGATCGGAAGTGTTTTTCAGCAGCTCCAGATCTCCTCTGCATAATCCTTTGCAATCCTGCGTGCCTGTACCCTGTGAAGCCTCAATCCACCTCTGCCTGGTTGCTGTACGGCTTCCCCCTGCTCTGTGAGGCGATAGTTGATGGGAAAGAGGAGAAAGAAGCAGCCTCCAGCCGCAATGAATATCACCACTCGTTCAGGCCTTGGGGGCCAAGATGGCCGCCGCTCCACCGCCCTGCTCCCCTCCTTGGCATCCACGCCGGAGCTGTTTGGAGAAGACCCTGAACTCCCCCCTTCTCTGCCTCCCTCCCCGGGAGCTGGGGCTCCGCAGGAGTTGCTGTCACAGACTTCTCCCAGCGAAGAGGACATGGAGGAAGAACCTACCCTGATGGATGTACTAAAAACTATTAAGGTAAATCACTCTGA
>BLSH010162857.1:706822-721800 GCA_018402905.1 Glandirana rugosa
GTCTACTGTATGAACTTACGTCTTCCTTGGGACGTTACCCCATACCTTCCCTTAACCCTGATATGTTATGGGTCCTTTATTATGACTCTTACTTTCATTACATTTCTATTTTTTTTTAAACAAAACGTAACATAAGGTGTATATCTATGAGAGAAGGAATTAAAAAAGGCCCGGATCCTTGGATCGATGTAAGTTATGAAATAACGTCTAACTGGTTAGAAGAACGGAGGTAAATGGATCATTTTGGAGTGTCCAACATTCGGTTACACCGGTTGGAGTCGTTGAGTAGTCGCAGAGAGTAAGACCTCTTGATTGGTAGTAGGCTTTCGAGCCTATACAGCTTGGAGTAAGACAACATGCATAAAGAGGATGATGTGGTCAAAATACTCATTTGCCTAATAATTCTGCACACAGTGTACTAGTGAAACTGAATGTGTTTAGTTTTAGTTCTCCAGAATGAGAGACGCTGATGAGTTGCTGAGGTTGGCCACATTGGCTTACAACCTGTGAGGTTTTACTAGGTAAATGGAGGCAAGAAGATTGGTCAATCTGCAATAAAGTATTGAATGTAGCTAGGTTCCTAGGCCCGGAAAAAATTAAGGAAGAGAGTATCTATATGTGGAATACAATGCAAAACAAATTTTTTTTTATCTTTACATTACTTTCATTCTCAGTATTATTTCCTGGGTATTGTATAGTCCCAATTCCCTTCCATACCCCATTGCAGGGTTCCTTCTGCATTCAAGTATGTCATCTGCGTTTGTGAGTTTTCTCTTGCTTGTCTGGACATTCAACCTATTTATGGATCTCTTGTGATTTCACCAGGTGCTCTATTAGTACATCTGTCTTTAAGGGACAATGACATTTTGTTCTTCTATGACAGTATCTTCCTGGGCAGTCAGAAGTAGACATTTCATGTAGTACTTTAGCTACAGTAAACATGCATGGAACATGAACACCATGTTTATCATAGTCACAGCAACAATTTATAGTCTTGTGATATATTCTATCCGGAGATCATTTGGCGCTAGTTAGTTGTCAAGGCTTCAAAAGAAATACTGTCAACCCTCTAGATAAACTTTTATTTTATTCTCAGACAAGGTCTGCAGAGTGTTGACATTTAAGCTGTTTTACATTTAATCAAGATATAAAAGATTTAAAGATAATTAGGAGATAATGTTCCTTCTCCCGTGTCCAAATACCAGCAAGAGAAAGTACTGGCCTCAGAAAGAAATGCCAGAATTGTTATATCACATGCCATAGAAGTCTGCTCTTGATTTAGCCTTGGAATGATTAGAACTTCTCTTAGGTTGCTATTTCTGCCTGAGTCCCAATTTGGAAACATTTTCCCTCGCTTAAAGTGATTGTAAAGGCTTGTTTTTTTTTTAAAATAACAAACATGTTATACTTACCTCCTCTGTGCAGTTGGTTTAGCACAGAGCAGCCTGGATCCTCCTCTTCTCGGGTCCCTCTTTGTGCTCCTGGCCCCTCCTCCTATCGAGTGCCCCCTCAGCCATCAGCTTTCTATGGAGGCACCCAAGCCGAATCAGAGCTCCGTGTATCCATTCAGACACAGAGCCCCGACCCGCCCCCACCCCCTCTCTCCCCTGATTGGCTGACTGACTTTGATTGACAGCCGTGGGAGCCAATGGCACCACTGCTGTGTCTCAGCCAATCAGGAGGAGAGTCCTGGACGGCTGAGGAGATCGTGGACATCGCTGGAGAGGGAAGGGGCTCAGGGTAAGTATTAGGGGGGGGGGTGCTGGGGAATCTGCTACACCCAAAGGGTTAAACATTAATAAAAGGTTTAAGACCAGGATCAGACTTTGTATCATGCACACTTTAGGAAGATATATTATGAGCCTGTCTATATGGCCATCCGTGAACACATCGGAGTGCAAAATGCTCATGTGAAAGGAGCATAACACATACAAATTCAATGTAGAGAAGGCCGTAGTGGCAAAAAACAAGCATAGGACCCCAGCTGTGCATGACCTCAGTATTGAATTTTGTACAAAAATAACGAGTAATTAGGACAACCATCAAGCCACAATTTTTGGAATCTGGTATGTTTTATTTTACAGGCTGCATTTCTCTGAAAAGTAATTTGCATGTGATTATTTTTGTAATGTTTGCTGAAATAAAATATTTTACCTAATTTACATACTTAGCAAATGCCTAAAAAGTAAATTGTGGCAGTCTGAAATAATTGGGGTAATTAAGGCATTTGGAGCAAAAGTATTTTTTTCATCCTGTCTACACCACATATGAAAAAAAAACTAATTTTCCTGGATAACCTTAGGCATTTCCTACAATTCAAAGTTATATCAGATTTCTTTGGATTGAGGTTGTCTGGCAGCAAGCCCAAGTGTCCATTATGCGAATTTAAACAACAGAAGGGTCTTCTTCTTGCTTTCCCAAAAGACAAGTTAAGTCTTGCCAAAAAATAAGACTATTTCTTTTAGCTTGTGAAATAATTAATATTTCGTTTGATGAATGATGCCTATCCCTACTTATTCACCTACTTACAGTATCTCACCTTACATTTTTGTAAATATTTTATTATATCTTTTCATGTGACAACACTGAAGAAATGACATTTTGCTACAATGTAAAGTAGTGAGTGTACAGCTTGTATAACAGTGTAAATTTACTGTCCCCTCAAAATAACTCAACACTCAGCCATTCATTTCTAAACCGCTGGCAACAAAAGTGAGTACACCCCTAAGTGAAAATGTCCAAATTGGGCCCAAAGTGTCAATATTTTGTGTGGCCACCATTATTTTCCAGCACTGCCTTAACCCTCTTGGGCATGGAGTTCACCAGAGCTTCACAGGTTGCCAGCGTAGTCCTCTTCCACTCCTCCATGAAGACATTACGGAGCTGGTGGATGTTAGAGACCTTGAGCTCCTCCACCTTCCATTTGAGGATGCCCCACAGTTGCTTAATAGGGTTTAGGTCTGGAGACATGCTTGGCCAGTCCACCACCTTTATCCTCGGCTTCTTTAGCAAGGCAGTGGTCATCTTGGAGGTGTGTTTGGGGTCGTAATCATGTTGAAATTCTGCCTTGCGGCCCAGTCTCCGAAGGGAGGGGATCATGCTCTGCTTCAGTATGTCACAGTATATGTTGGCATTCATGGTTCCCTCAATGAACTGTAGCTCCCCAGTGCTGGCAGCACTCATGCAGCCCCAGACAATGACATTCCCGCCACCGTGCTTGACTATAGGCAAGATACACTTCTCTTTGTACTCCTCACCTGGTTGCCACCACACACGCTTGACATTATCTGAACCAAATAAGTTTATCTTGGTCTCATCAGACCACAGGACACGGTTCCAGTAATCCATGTCCTTAGTCTGCTTGTCTTCAGCAAACTGTTTGCGGGCTTTCTTGTGCATCATCTTTAGAAGAGGCTTCTTTCTGGGACGACAGCCATGCAGACCAATTTGATGCAGTGTGCAGCGTATGGTGTGAGCACTGACAGGCTGACTCCCCACCCCTTCAAACTCTACAGCAATGCTGGCAACACTCATACGTCTATTTCCTAAAGGCAACCTCTGGATATGACGCTGAGCATGTGCACGTAACTTCTTTGGTTGACCATGGCGAGGCCTGTTCTGAGTGGAACCTGTCCTGTTTAACCGCTGTATAATCTTGGCCACCATGCTGCAGTTCAGTTTCAGGGTCTTGGCAATCTTCTTATAGCCTAGGCCATCTTTATGTAGAGCAACAATTCTTTTTTTTAGATCCTCAGAGAGTTCTTTGCCATGAGGTGCCATGTTGAACTTCCAGTGACCAGTATGAGAGAGTAAGAGCGATAACACCAAATTTAACACACCTGCTCCCCATTCACAACTGAGACCTTGTAACACTAATGAGTCACACGACACCAGAGATGGAAAATGGCTAATTGGGCCAAATTTGGACATTTTCGCTTAGGGGTATACTCACTTTTGTTGCCAGCGGTTCAGACATTAATGGCTGTGTGTTAAGTTATTTTGAGGGGACAGCAAATGTACACTGTTATACAAGCTGTACACTCACTACTTTACATTGTAGCAAAGTGTCATTTCTTCAGTGTTGTCACATGAAAAATAAAATATTTACAGAAATATTAGGGGTGTACTCGCTTCTGTGAGATACTGTATATAGCATTAAAGATATTAACATGTGCTATTATGAGTATGCTAAACACCATAAAGAAGAAATTAATCATGATCAAAAAGTAAATCATATCAGCTTACATTTTACTATATTGTTTACTGTTCAACCAACACTAGTTGCATGCACTGCTAGTCCCTGACATGTTTATCTCATACAGAAATGTACAATGTACACCTGTACAGGAATGTTGGGGAAAAAATTTTGTTTTTCGAACTGTAAAATCTTTTTTCCTGAAGTTCATTGAGGGGCACTGGGATGAAGAAATTCATAGACATATTGGTTATACACATTGCACCCCTTTATAAGGAAAAAATAACTACTGCTTTAAATTTACATGTAGCCAAATCTCACCACTTCGATTCGAAAGTGGTGAAATTTGCGGCTCTTCAACACATACCCTTGGGCACTCGAGGTGGGAGTGTGGATCAGGCCCTCCTCCAATCCGAGGCGAGGTGGATCCATCACTTGCGTGCCACTACATATCCTGGTTTAAATGAAAATATAAGTTTCGCATCATTTATCTAGGCTCTATCGGGTAGGGTACCAGTGCTTTTCCTATTTTTGTCTACCAGCCATGTGCTGTGTGTACACATTGATACATGCACCTTGTGCATGATCCTTAGAAGTGTGCACCCGACACATGGGCTGGGATTCCTTCTTTAAATTAATATTTAATGGAAGAATTTGTGCTTTCTGTTTAATTAAATGTTTTTACTCATTTGGGTTTGTATAATATGATTTCTTTAAAGTTTGTATACACGCTCCATACTGTATATGGCTCTTTTGGGGCTCATTTATGTTTTATTCTTGTCACTTGTTATCATTGCTGTATTTATTAGTAGTTTAATTTGGATTTCATATTGCTGTTTTTGTTTTACATTTATTCTGACTAATCAGTATTTTCATGTGTTTCCTCGTCCTTGAAGCAAAGTCTGTCAAGTCTCATTAGGTCGACCTTCGACCTTGCCTCCGATCCCTTCCTCTTTTGTCTGGGATTCGGGCGCGAAAGGGTGCTGTGTGCATCCGCTCGGTTGATGCTGCAATTTCTTAGCAGCGTCACCGGCGGCTCATATCGCCGCCTCTTCTCGGCCTACGGGTTGGGGGCTGCTTCCCCGTATGTGCGGGGCGTTCCTTTACGCCGCTGTGCACTATGGGGTTTGTAGTTCCGCCCGTGGTGGGGACGGGACGTCGATTGACGTCGCTGATTAGCCGAGCGTGCGCATGTAACGTCACATGCCGCACACGCAAGCCACTATAAGTGGACCGTCCCGGGATGCACACGGTCTCAGCCATCGGACCGTGTGCACCTAATCACGATTGCCTCTAGGTAAGTCTCCCTTTGTACCGCTGACTGCTGTTGGATCAATGATATCAGACAATTTTCCCCTCTTTTTTACTTTGTTCCTTTTTATTTTTGGCCTTGTGTCTTGTGCCCTAGGGCACATGTAAACTCAGATAAGGACTCTATTGATTTTCATTTGTAAAGTTGTGCTTTGTGGCTCATGGTACATAAAGCGCTAGCTAAGCATATACACTTGGCTATCTATTTTCTGACGCTTACTTCACCCTATATTATACTGGAGTTGTGACCGTACATGGACACACAGATTTTACTATCCCTCTTAAGTTTGCACCTGCAACCTGTGTGTATGCTCCTGGTGTTCTCTACGTGCGTATAGTGCAGGTCCCGGGCGGCTTGCGCTGCATTGTTGCCCTGACTCTCCTTTGGTGGCGCAGTTTGCGCTCTTTGGAATGATCCGGGCACATGCAGTGATTTGCTGCCTATGGAGCACTTTGCGGCATTGAATTCCAGGACTCGCACACATTTTGTAACGAATGCAATTTTTAGCTAATCCTGATCTGGTTTGAAAAAATTCTTTCTGTCGTTTTAGGGGATTTAGCAAGGCATAACCCCCTTCTACACGGGGCTTGGACTTCAGCTCCATCTCCAATATGCTGATGGTATCAAAGAAATTTCTCTAGACATAAGGTATTAACATTTTTGGTGTTATACCCTTATATATATATATATATAATTTGTTTTTTTTTTTTTTTTCCTTTCTTCTTATCATTGATTCCACTTTTATCGGTTCCACCTATAGTTGGTTGGTGGATGCACAGCACCATCGCCCTCGGTGTGACGCAGTCACTGGATGAATGGTGGAGGCTTGACTTGCAGGCATGGTTCCAGGCAATAGGAGGTGATGCATGTTCAATACTTGGTCTATTTTTGTTATATTATTTGGTATTCTGACATTGTTAAAATGAATTTATCGAGTCATTGTATATGCATTTTTGGATAATTTTGTACAACATTTACTTATTATCTCCATTCTCTCATATTAGAATGGTACAAAGAATGTGTCGTCTGTAGTCCCTGAGGAAGCCTTTTCAGGCGAAACATGTTGGACATCGACACAGATCCGTAAAAACTCTTGTAACGCTCTATGTACCTATTGAAAATTTTGTCTGTTTCTTCATTATATGTTGCTTTTAATTCCAATACTGCATTAGCACAGTTAAGTGCTAATTTTAATATAAACAAATAAATTATTTAAATTTTATACATTTCTTTTGTTGCTTTGAATTGGATAGAAGCTCAAGTTTTGCACCGCCATAGTCCCCCCACAAACCGAACCCTTCCCCTATCCTGAGGTTTCCCACCTCTTCCATCCTTTCCCTTCCCCCTTCTTTCTTCCCATCCCCCATTCCTTCCCCTTTCCATTCCCACTTGACATATCATATTGGTTACACTGCTTTCAGGAGGTAGACAAAACAGTGAAGGCCCTTCCACCAAAACTCTGTCCCTAATGCTATGCCTCAGTTTTGTGAACAAGCAATACATAGGGCCAAGACGCAGAGCCCGTGTACCTTAATGAACTGTAAGAAAATTATTTTTATAGTAAGAACAAAAGTAGGGAATTTCTTTTGCAAGGAAGGGCACCAAAAGGGTGTCTGGTATATCAAGTCAGCACCACAAGGGAAGGACTGCCTTTAAAGGGTATGAACAGCAACAGCATGTGGAGAACAATAAAGCGACCACTAAAAGGCAGTGTACATGATAAGAAAATCAAATAAAAATTTCTATACAAGAAACGATCAGCCGATAATCTGTTTGTTTGTATAGTGCTTTTAACTGCCGATTCCAACTGTTTAGATGAATAAAAAAAGGTGCAAGCTAGAAAATTTTAATCGTAAGTGAACACAATGTACGATATTCGTTCAATGTGTACAATAATCGTATGGAAATAAGTGAACAGAAAATAACCTGCAGAAATAACCTGGAAGCAAAGAACAACCCGGAAGTTGCTAGTATGTAGCTACGTTTACCTACGTATGCCTTTGTCATTCAATAATTTTTGTTAATATCATTCTCGGTTGCATCATGATATGCACCTTCGTGGAAAATGGGATGATCGTTCCTCTGATTTTCTCATAGTGTTTACTAGGCTTAAGAGGAAACAACAGAAAGGAACAAATGGGACTCATCAGCTAGTTGGTCCATAATGTAAATAGGTGAGGAAGAGGTTGAAGCCTGGGAAAACATGCCCTAGAATTTCAGGAAAAGGGAAGAAAAAGAAAGGACTTGACCAAAGAATAGATGAGAAAAGGTCCTTGCAACAATAGTTGACAGAAAGGTGTAATGGTCTGAAATATAAATAGGAGAACAAATCGTCATCTGGTAACTAGGTCTCGAGTGGATGTCTAAACAAACAGGATACCAGCAATGATAATCCTGTGTAGGTAACAAAATATAAATCTGCTCTGGAAAACGTAACCCCAAATGTAAGGAGATGAGTATGTAAGCAGGGATCTGGACACAAAAGTTTGAGGTCTGCATAACATAGATCGCCGATCTGACAGGGGAGGACACAGAGATCTTCTGTTCCTGGTAAGCAGGAACACGGATCTCTGTGTTCAAGCAGTCAGTCCATCCCCCACACAGTTAGCAAGCAACTCCTAGGGACACACTTAACCGTTTGATCGCCCCTGATGTGAACCCCTTCACTGCCAGTGTCATTAGTACAGTAACAGTGTATATTTTTAGCACTGATCACTGTAATAATGTCACTGGTTCCCAAAAAAGTGTCAGTTAGGTGTCTGATTTGTCCGCTGCAATGTCGCAGTCCAGCTAAAAATCACTTATCACTGCCATTACTAGTAAAAAAATTAAAAAAATAAAAATGCCATAAAAATATGCCATGGTTTGTAGACGCTATAACTTTTGCGCAAACCAATCAATATATGGTTATTGAGATTTATTTACCAAAAATATGTAGCAGAATACATATTGGCCTAAATTGATAAAGAAATTTGATTTTTAATTTTTTTTTTATTGGGTATGTTTTATAGCAGAAAGTAAAAAATGTTTTTTTTATTGTTTTTTTTTTCAAAATTGTCACTCTTTTTTTGTTTATAGCGAAAAAAATAAAAATCACAGAGGTGATCAAATACCCCCAAAAGAAAACTCTATTTGTGGGAAAAAAGGACATCAATTTTATTTGGGTACAGCATCACATGACCGTGCAATTGTCAGTTAAAGTAATTCAGTGCCGTATCGTAAAAAATGGCCTGGTCAGGAAGGGGGTAAACCTTCCAGGGCTGAAGTGATTAATCACTCACAAACTGAGTGAAGTAAGAAGTAAGAAGTGGAAATTAGAGTCCCGGTAGCTCCAGCAGGCACAGGAATGGAGCCAGAGAGGCTGGTGATTAGGAAGAACCTATAATAATAGGGATCCCATCATTTTGGCTACAGATGACAGTACCTTGAGGGGAGACCAGCGAATCGTCCCTAGAAATAGATAGGGAACATGGGGACAAGTTCACAGGATTGTCCTTTTAATGTCTTTAAATACATAATGTGCCTGTGTGTTGTTGCAGAAAACAATTAGGCCCAAAAGAGGCAATGCCTCATGTACTCACAAATCACAATAGACAGAGGTGAAGTGAGATATGGTTTGTCTGAGCTGAGAACGTCACTTAAGGCAGGCAACAGATCAGACCGGAAGCCAAAGAGTGGTGTATTCAACAGAAACATCAGTAACACCAATCTTTTCTTCCAGAAGGCAGGAAAGAAGGTGACATGCGTGCAATGCTTCATGCTGTCAGTAACGTGATGTAGATGGTCATAAGTATTAGAATCACTCCTTTGCCACATCCATAAATTGTGAGAACAGAGAAAAACAACTAGAAGTTCGGACTTTAAAGGCAATTGGACAACATATATTCTAAAAATATATATATACGATGATTGGAATAAACTACCAACAGAGGTTGTGAGACAGTCAACAGTAAATGGCTTCAAACATGCTTGGGATAAACATAGATCTATAGTCAGACAACAAGGTTAATGTGAAAACAAAATAAAAAATAAAAATAAAAATAAAAAAAAGGGGCAGACTCGAGGGGCTACTCAGTCTTTTTCTGCCGTCACTTTTCTATGTTTCTATTTTTTTTATACATATAACATACAAAATATAAAGAGCAAAAACACCAAAAATATACACAGGTTAAAATCATGGCATCACATATGTGCAAAACATAGGCCATAATGGGCAACCATTATGGAGAAGATTTGTATACCGTCTCAGATGAGTGAGCCCCTGTGCGTCAACGCGTTTTGCTGATTCGCTTCATCAGGCCACACAGGGAGATGATGTAAGTAGTAACGGGTCTCACTGCGTTGAAACAAAGATATGTATCACATTTACTATATCTTAACACCACGCAGGAAAGGTATATGCTCTACTTAACATGGATGGTGTAATCAGCTGGATATTCACGTTGCCTAGTAGGGAGCACACATGCATGCAACAAGAAGTTTCCCTGGATAGGTGGCAGAGCAAGCGGGATGGGCCAAAAGGTCTGAGCCCCTCGTAATTAGAGTATAAATATAAGACTAAAAAAATGCAAAAGATGCCAATAAGTAGCCGTAGTTATTACATCAAAGGTGACATGTGTACATACAAGTGAAATTTACTAGAATAAGGGCAAAAAAAAAAGATCGGAACTTACTGAAAAATCCAAGTTTCATCACATACACAGCCAAGCCTTTATTCCTTATTCAAGTGGCATTGTAGCGCACTAACCATGCTTCATTATTAAGCAGGCAGGAAGTGTGAGTATTACATTGGGCAGCCTAGCATAAGTTCAAAAGCTTCAATAAATACATGGAGGACACATGTCCCGATCACGACCTGCAAAAGATAGAGATATGGGAGACAAGGAAGGAGGCGCCTCCTTCCTTGTCTCCCTTCTCTCCCAGTGGCTGAATCGGCTTCTTCCACCTGGAGTGCAGCCCTCAGTGTTAGACCCTGTTGCTCTCCCACAGTTATTGTATGGACTCCTTATGGACTATTATGCTTGTTATATGTTCAGACTGTTCCAAGTGATGCACCTCCACTTGTTGTTCTAAAAGATAGAAATAGATATGTAGCCCATTAAGGCCAGTACACACGGTCCGATTGTTGGCCAACAACGTTCGTCCAATAGCCTGTTGGCCGATAATCCGACCATTAGCACACACGATTCGACAGCCGATATCCAATTGTTGTCCAACAGAAGTTGGCTGACAAGACTAGAAAACTTTTGTTGGCCAACAAGGCATTTGCCGATTATTGGCTCGTGTGTACAGAAGTTGGCCAACAAAAGTTGGAAGTGCAAACACGCATGCTCGGAATCCAGGAATTGTTTGGTTGTGTAAACCAGCGTTCCTAATTCACAAATTACATTCACCTGAACTTCCTCTTTATATGCTCGTAACACGTCACTACGTTCGGCTTTGTTGGACGATTACTTGCTACCGTCAGTGCGCTAGACAATACCGCCGACAGCCGATTTTGACAAAAGTCGGATGTGCGGTCATACGATAATCAGCGTGTGTGTACGAGGCTTAACTGTAAAGCATAAAAATGTAATTATCAAGGCATCAAAGCCTGTAATGGTCAAGATGCTCACTGATCTGTGCTTTCAGCAGATAATCCTGGGGAATACTACTCGTTAAAGCAGACCAAATGGCTTTCTATATACTCCCAACACCCAATAAACACGTCACCGCAGTAATTCTTAATGATCTTGCGTCACGACTGTTCATTGAAATAGCCAAGGAACAGGGTCATCCTCATGGAGTTACTGCTCTAGGCCCAAATACAATAGAGTACTATATATGTATCTAAAAAGTATCCAGGGAACAAGGTATTAAACAAAATATGTCGATCCGACTTCAGGGACAACTTTGCCAGGAAATTTGAGGCAACTTCAAGGCAACTTTGAGGCAACTTCAAGTCAACTTCTGGCCTGTGGCCAGAGAAGGGAGGGAGTTGGTTGCCTGGAAAATCACTGGGTAAATTATTTTCTTTTCCCTGTAAAGTCGCTTCAATATAGATAAGGGATCCGACTTGGAGGCAACTTCCATTGAATTCTATGGGCACAAGTTTGATAGAAGTCGCCTTGAAGTAGGAGAGGAACCTTTTTTGAAGTCGGAGCGACTTCAGTAGTGTACATTAAGATGGCTCCCATTTACTTCAATGGGATTTCAGATGTCAAGCGACTTGGGGTGACACAAGTCGGAGCACAAGTCTCCCCTGTGTGAAGGGGCCCTTAGGCACAACAGACATCTAGTCATAGAGTCCATGTGCAGAAATTCAGGCACAGAGAAACTTAATTCTTGTTATTGAACTAGCGTTCTCCCACTAGGGCACAGTACAATGACTGGGAGACGCCATGGCAGAACTGAATGACTAAGCAATTGATTAACAGAGACTGGGTATACTGAGGTAATATGCACTGTATGCTCCTAAGAATGAAAGCGCTCTGTTGGTTAGAAGAGTCAGCAAAATTGGGAACATAGTGCTGTAGGAAACATACCAAGATGCCTTCATTATTTCATGAGGTGAATTTCACAGGATTTATCTGAGACTGGAATATTTCTGCTCCTAATAATGAGCGCACTCATATTGCCAGTGGACTCAGCACAATATAGTATACTGTAACACAGGAAACCACCAGAGACACTGAAGCAATACCTCTGCTCATAAAAAGGAGAGCGCTCATAGGAGTCAGATCAGCGTAGAGTGCAGTGAATGAAGGAAATATATTAACACACCTTTGTTATTTCCTGAGGTAATAAGGTACAATAAAAATAGCAGAGACTGAGTATACTGCGGTAATGAGATAGTTCCTATAGCTAAAAGATTGAGCACAATGTGGAGAACAACGTTCGACGATGCCTTCATCATTTTCTGAAGTAATTTCTTACAGGAAAAATATCAGAGACTGGTTATACAGAAGTTATAATAAAGATGGTGACCTGAATATTCCCTAATGCAGTTAAAGTGGAAGAGAAACCTAACTTACTATTGATAAAAGTCCCCCGCCTACTACCTATCTTGCATACCCTGAATAAAAAAGTTCTTCCCTATTTTTAATTTGCTTTGGTCCAGTTACATGATTCCACAGCTCCGGCTCCCCTGTGTCTTTCAGTGGCTGCTGCAGAGGAAGGGAGGGCCTATGGGAGACGTCATGGCTCCTGGAATTCACAGCCATTGTTGAGCGCTCTCTTACACAGAGCTGTGGGATCACGTGACTGGACCGAGGCAAACTGAAAATAGGTAGGTACACAGTTCTTTTTCTTATGCTGGATTGGTAGCAGTAGGGGGGAGGGAACATTTTTACAAATAGTTATAGTTAGGGTTTTCTTCCACTTTAAGCAGTAAAACTGGGCCACCTCTCCACCTCAAGCCTGTAATTGGACAATGAAGAAGCAGCAGTTGCTTACCTTTGGCTCACTCTGCTTTCTCTTCCTGTCGGCATGCTTCAAACCATCATATGTATGTAGGATTGCCACCTTTTCTTCAAGTCAAGCCAGGGAACTCTGATGTAAGGTGGTTTCTGCTCACCAAGCCAAGTCAAGCCCCCACTTACATCAGAATTCTCAGCATCCCCCCTTAAATCAGGGTTCCCAAAGCTCGCTTTACATCAGAGTCTGCAGAGCAGCCCTTACATCTGATTCCCCCTTACCTTAGTGTACTCCACTCGCTCAGAGGCAGGAGATAGAAGGAAAGGATAAGATAGACGTCAACCACAGTGGATGGTGAGCTCACTCACCCAAGGATGGAGGCTTAGGCATCAGCACCTTTCATCCATGATACATCTGCCGTCTGCTGGGCTTCAAATTTCCTACCCACGCAACCCTTTGCTGAGGCACAGCATGCCTGGGAAAGGAGTGTGGGCAGGCAGGTACAAAGGGATAGGGCAGGAGGAGGAGGAGTAGATCGAGCCCTCTCTCATCTCCTGTCCATGCGAGGGGGGGGGGGGACTGTGCTGCCTCTGGGCAGTGTGAGATAGAGTTTAACGGGCAGTTGGCAACCCTGATGATTAGGGTGTGCCCACGTACAACCGCCCCATGTGCACGCCTATGCACTTGCCTGTTGTGGTATATTCGGTTACTTTGGAAGCCACAGTCCAGTCTAAATAATGTGTCAGGGTTTCAGGAAGTCTGAAACACTGACACATAATTCAAAGCCCGGACTGTCCGGATCAATCCCGGATGGGTGGCAAAACGAATCACATGTGCATGCAGAAGAACTTGATTGGCTTTAGTGCTGCCACTTGCTGGGGGAAATGGAGGTAGGTATTGCTAGGTGTGACACCACATCCCATATATATGAAGCGCAGCAAAGAAAAGAGTAGAAAGTGGGACTTTAAAGGTTGTCACTAATTTTCCCAAACAGGAATGCACTATGTTGAATTTGTATTAAAATCCATATTTATTGAAATACATTTGAAACACAAATATGGACTTTGTGCATATATTTTATTTAAAAAAAATCTGAATTGTATTATTTGGTGTTGTTTAAATCTGTCTGGGGTTCAGCTTTAAAGCTCAGGTGGGCAAATCCCAGAATTGTTTAAAGATCAAGAGTGTTGGATCATCAGACTGGATATAAGAAGTGAGTAGTTTCCTACTACATTTACTTATGCCCATTCTTTCTGACTCTGGCATCTTGGAGGTACCATAAAACTGGCCACATGTGCTTTGATGTAGATTCATTTAACAAATGTCAGTAACATAGCAACAGGCACTCCCAGATTTCTGTATAGTAATTAATAATCCTGTTGCTCTTTTCCTGAGAACTATAAAAATAGTTTAAAGCACACCCATGACAAGAGAATTAGGCATGCTGGTATTGCTGATTTCTTCTACAAGAATGTTATTTGCTTGACTGTTGTGTTATGCACAGTGCTGACCTGGAACAAGATTGAAGATAGCATTCTAAAGCTTTTCTGATAATCCGTTATAGCATTCTTGTTCAGAGTCTGTGAATAAGTACTGATGCAAAACACAGCCAGGCAATTAGCATTTTCAGAAGAAAAGTAGCAATAGCGGCCCCCAAAACATCATTGCAGGTGAAATTTACAAACCAATAAATGTAATATACTACTGTACATACAGAGATAATGACAATGGTTAAAGATACTTATAAACTTCATCATAGTGGGGTACATACCTGACTTTTTGTTCACTGTTGAAGGATACAGCAGCTAATTCTCTTGCAGGCTGAAATAATGCATATTACAGAACAGAAGTGGTTGTATCCTCAGTCATGAAATCTTAACTAAGCATATACAGTATCTCACAAAAGTGCGTACACCCCTCACATTTGTGTAAATATTTTATATCTTTTCATGTGACAACACTGAAGAAATGACACTTTGCTACAATGTAAAGTAGTGAGTGCACAGCTTGTATAACAGTGTAAATTTGCTGTCCCCTCAAAATAACTCAACACACAGCCATTAAAGTGTTTGTTAA
>BLSH010162857.1:721810-733144 GCA_018402905.1 Glandirana rugosa
TAGAGATAAAAAAAAAAACCCCCCCCCCAATTGTTTGTGAAATTACCGACACACAACTCAATAAAACTCCCCTGTCGTTTAGATGTGACAATATGTTCGACATGTGAGTGATGAAATGTAACATCGTTTCACAGTAAAGAAGTCACAACAGTGTACTTTTCTCTCTTATTTTATAAATGTGTTTACACTCCCCACATGCGTGAAAACACTCTATTACATATACGAATCAATTCTAAAGTACTGACTCCTATGTTGGTGAAGAAAAGACATTATACGTAATAAAGTCGGACTTAAAGTGTTTGTTAACCCCCCCCCCAAAAAAAAAAATAGAGATCCTGGTCCCTTAAAGCGGAGGTCCACCTGCAAAAAAAAATAAAATTAAAAGTCAGCAGCTGCACATACAGTACACATACAGTAGCTGCTGACTTTTAATAATAGGACACTTACCTGTCCTGGAGTCCAGCGATGTTGGCACCCACCGCCGATCTTCCGATCGGGGGTCGGATGCGGCCGTATCCATTGCGGGTAAGGGTACCCGGACGTGTAGCATTACAGCTTCACGCCGGACACCTTACTGCGCATGCGCGAGGCTCCGCTGCACTCTGCGATTGACCAGGCGGCCAGTAGCAGAGCAAGGAGGGAGCCGGGCTGCTGACGTCAGCGGCCGCGGCTGCCGGCCTGTCTAAAGACAGGTGTCCTCTTCCCCCTCCCCTAAAGACAGGTGTCCTCTTCCCCCTCTCCCCCGAAAGGTGCCAAATGTGACACCTGAGGGGGGAAGGAATCCAACCAGCGGAAGTTCCACTTTTGGGTGGAACTCCACTTTAAGGCAGATTAAACAGCACAGTGCTTGTGCTGTGTAATCTGCCCCCCCTCTAAACTGTAAAAAAAAAAACTGACTCTGCCACTTCCTGTATCCCCCTCTGTGCTTAGACAATGAAACCAGGGCTTCTGAGCCCTGGCCACCATTGCCTGTGACTTCAGCAGCCCTGCTCTCAGCTCTCCTCTCTCCCTCATTCCCTCCTCCCAGCCGGTCAGCTCCCTGCTCTGTGTGTGTCTCCGATCCCCCCCACCACCCGCCGCTATTAAAATTATTTAATACACACTGCCAGCCTCTCCACTATAGTAAGGCAGAGCACACTGTACATATATTTTGTAAAAACAAGCGTTGTAAATATCTATTTGGAGCTGTCTTCAGGCTGGTCATGTGACTCGCTGCCGCTTCTCAGCTCTGAGATAAGGCAGCTGTAGGAGAGACTGAGCGGCCATGTGATCTCCCCGACTGACGTCAGAGGGAGATGCCGGCCCCTCCTGCAGAAGCCATCTATCTGAGCTGAGACGCGGCCTCAAGGCACAGAACCAGCTTGAAGACCGCTCTAAACAGATATTTACAATGCTTGTTTTTACAAAATATAAGTATAGTGTGCTCCGCCTTACTATTGTGAAGGGCTGGCAGTGTGTATTAAATGTGGGTTCATAACCACTTTAATGTCTATACCGCTGGCAACAAAAGTGAGTACATCCCAAAGTGAAAATGTCCAAATTGGGACCAAAGTGTCAATATTTTGTGTGGCCACCATTATTTTCCAGCACTGCCTAAACCCTCTTGGGCATGGAGTTCACCAGAGCTTCACAGGTTGCCACTGGAGTCCTCTTCCCTCCTCCATGATAACATCACGGAGCTGGTGAATGAAATGAATGGCTGAGTGTTGAGTTAATTTGAGGGAATAGCAAATTTACACTGTTAGGGCCGGTTATCACCTAGGCAATGCGACTTTGAGGGCGACTTTGAAGGCGACTTCAACGCTACTTCGGATGACTTACAACGCGACTCCATGCCAGGCAATTTTGCCTGTGGCCAATCAGAGAAGGGAGGGAGGGTGTTGCCTTCAAAATGTATTTTCTTTTAAACCTTAAAGTCTCTTCAATATAGATGGGGGATCCGACTTGGAGGTGACTTCCATTGAATTCTATGAGCACAAGTTGGATAGAAGTCGCCTTGAAGTAGTACAGGAACCTTTTCTGAAGTCGCCTTGAAGTCGGAGCGACTTCAGTAGTGTATTTTATGAGAGCTCCCATTCATTTCAATGGGATTTCGGATGTCAAGTGACTTGAGGCGACTTGGGGCGACACAAGTTGGATCGAAAGTCACCTAGGTGTGAACCAAGCCTTATACAAGCTGTACACTCACTACTTTACATTGTAGCAAAGTGTCATTTATTTAGTGTTGTCACATGAAAAGATATAATAAAATATTTACAAAAAATGTGAGGGGTGTACTCATTTTGTGAAATACTGTATATCTGTAGTGTTTACTTGTCTTTCTCCAAAGCTCTGAGTGTCATTTCTCTCTGGTGCTTCATTCCTCTGTTAATGCATGTGTCGTTTCTGACAAGTTGTCCCGACACCACAGATAAAATGGTGACGGGGAGGAGAGCTCAGCACACAGCTTATCTATTTACAACACAGCTCTGCATCATTCCTGTGCCATTTGTGGGGGTGTGTCTCTTTCCTCCAATCAGCTCTCACGCACTGTACAAGAGCTCTAACTGCAGCTCCCCGCCCTGGGCCGGATTTCCTAATAGGCAGTGTAGGCATGTGCCTACAGGAGCCCTTCCTAGAGGGGCACCCCCGGCACCCGCAGTGGGGTAAAGTGGGGGGGGAGAAAAGTGTCCCGGGTGTGCGCCCACTGAGCCTCAGCCCCTCACTCCAAGTTGTGTGTGCTATAACCGACCACCATTCTCCACTCAGCATGGCTCAGCGTCAGCGATGGGTGCCCTGCCATTGTGATTGGCCAAACTGGCTCCTGTCTAGCCACCCACCTTGCTGTGTGTGACTGTCCGGCCTCACTGCTAAAATCTGTCCCATCATGAGAGGCAGTCACAGAAAGAGTACCAGGTGAGTGCTTGCCGGTGGTCCAGAAGGGGGGGGCGGTGTGGTGGACTGGATCCTGATAAATGAAGCCTGCCGTCTGGATGGACTGGAGTAGGAGCACACAGCACTGCAGATGAGGAGAGGCCGCTGCAGGCTCATGGTGGTTGGGCACACAGCCGCCGGGTGCATGCTCTGTGGGGGGGCTTTGTGATGGAATGGATCATGGATGGAGGCTGCCTGGATGGATGGAGCACTGTAGACAAAGTGAGAGGCTGGCTGGCCCACAGCCCACCACAATGCTCTTTGAGTGGGGGGGATTGGCGGGGTGTGGTGGATGGATAGACGGAGTACTGCAGACGAGGAGAGGCTGGCCCAACCATGCCCACAGTGCCTGGCCCGCACAGCTGAGCCACCCATCTCAATGCTCTGTGAGGGGAGGTTGGTTGGCAGCATGTGTTGGAGATGGATGGATGTGGCAGTGTTAATGAACCCCTTCATGTTCACGATAGGGGTTATTATTGTGTAATCCTGTACCAATGCTAGGAGCTGTTATTGCAGAAGCTGATGCCAATCCGCAGGATTATGGTTGCATAAACTGGCACCAATTCTGGGGGGGGGGGGGGCGCTTCAGAATTCTCTGCCTATAGGCTCCTGAGATGTAAATCCAGCCCTGTCCCCACCCACTCCCCTGACCTACTGACAGATGGAGAAGGATTTTATCTACATTCAGTACTTTGAAGGGTTGTAAAAAAGAGAAGACTGTAGAAAACAAGAACTTATATAGGAGGATTTGTTTCATCACTGTGTATCATCTGAGACTATTCACTTCACTGGGTATATGCGAGGTATGTTTACAACCACTTTAAGGCTCCTTTCCCACTGGGGCGGGCGATAGTGGTAAATCCCTGCTAGCGGGGATTTACCGATGTTATAGCGGCGCTACGGCGCCACTATGCAGACGGGTGCGCAGTGCTTTTTAACCCCCCACAAGGGGTTAAAACGGGTTTAAAGGGCTGGGGCACCGTGCTACCAAGGCGGTGTGCAGCCGCTTCGGAAGCGCTGCCCATTGAAAACAATGGGCAGGGGCGGTGGAGGAGAGGTGTACCACCGCTCACCGCACCGCCCCAAAGATGCTGCTTGCAGGACTTTTTGTAACGTCCTGCAAGCATATCGCCCAAGCACTCCGGCTTTCACATTGTGGTGGGTGGGGAGGGATTTTTTGAGGCGCTTTACAGGCACTATTTTTAGCTAAATAGCGCCTGTAAAGCGTTTTTTTGTAAAAAAAAATGAAGGAACATAAAGAATTATTACTTGTGCCATTCAGCAACCAAGAATGTATATGTGTATACATCTACGACACATTGCTATGCATGCCTACAGCTTTATTGGTAATTGCCTTCATTTCAGAAGGTGTGACCTTTCCCAAGCCTGTATACCGAATATATTTGGAATGACAAATATTTCCAGCAAAAATCGTATTTTCCTTCATGAATATGAAAGACAGAAAAACCTAAGTCACCATCAGAAATTCCAAAATATTCAGAATGATTTATACCTGGTGTCAGTGGTAAGTAAGGTACTTTACAAGCAGAGGCCAAGTACATTGCTATGGCCAAAGTTCACACGACAGCAGAGCAACTATTCAGGAAAGTGTCGTTAGTTGAATGACAGAATGCACTGAAAAAACATTACCATACATTTTTCAACTTTCCCTTTCACACTGATCAGTGTTTGATGTGCTTTTGGTGTTTAAAAAGTGGAATAAAAATGCATGAAAATTGTATCCTTTTAAAACCTAAGGAGCTTTTCACATCAATGCACTGCGAGTATGGTGCATTCTTAAGGGCCCTTTTACTTTGATGTATATTTGGTGCCCTGACTCCAATCATGCATCTGTGAAACATGGACATGTGACTCAAAAAGTGCACCAAAAACACAACTGCAGTGCGTTTTGATGTGTTTTTTTTCACCCATTTTCATATGGAAAGTGAGTCTTTGGTGCACTTTTAACCACTTCAGCCCCGGAAGGATTTCCCACTGTAGGACCTGAGCACTTTTTCTGATTCGACACTGCTTCGCTTTAACTGACAATTGCGCGGTCGTGCAACTTTGTACCCAAACGAAATTTGCGTTCTTTTTTCCCCCACAAATAGAGCTTTCTTTTGGTGGTATTTTGTCACCTCTACGGCTTTTATTTTTTGTGCTACAAATAAAAAAAGACCCAAAATGTTGGGAAAAAAAAGGTTTTCTTTGTTTCTGTCACAAAACTTTGTAAATAAGTATGTTTTCTCCTTCACTGATGGGCACTGATGAGACGGCACTGATGGGCACTGATGAGGTGGCACTTACATGCAGCACTGATGGGCACTAATAGGCAGCACTGATAAGCAGCACTGACGGGCACTGATATGTGGCACTGATATGCGGCACTGATGGGCACTCATAGGTGGCATTGGACACTGATAGGTGGCACTAATGGACACTTATAGGTGGCACTGGTGGGCACTGATACACGGCACTGATAGATAACACTGTTAGGGAGGCACTGGCAGGGATCACATATGGGCACAGTGGCATCCCTATAGTGCACTGCATGCCCCTTACCTGGTGGTCCCTGTGTGTGCTCCCTGGTGGTCCTGTGTGGCGATCCTGGGGGGGGCTTCGCTGATAAACAATCAGAGCAGACCCCCCCTGTCAGAAGAGCCACCGATCTGCAGACGCGATGCATGGCTCTTCCAATTTACACTGTAATCGGCCGTGATTGGTCATGGCTGATCACGTGGTAAAGAGTTTCCGACAGAGGCTCTTTACCGAGATTGGTAATGCGGTGTGTCAGACTGACACACAACACCACCAATCGCGGGTTATCCTTGCAGATGTCATATGACATCCAGTCAGGGTAACTGAACCACCGCCCCGCCGTCATTTGTCTATAGGCTGGGCAGGAAGTGGTTACACACCAAAAGTGCATCAAAAACTGATCAATGTGAAAGGGCCCTAAAAGTTCACGTTTAAAAAGTGCACCAAAAATACGCCTCTCCATTGAAATGAAAGCACCCGTTGTTTTTTGAGTCACATGTCCAAGTTTCACAGGTGCATGCTGGAAGTCAAGAATCCAGAAAATGCACCAGAAACACAAATGCATTTTTACCAGAGGAGCAGTGTGAAAGGGCCCTAAAAGGAACTGATTGTACACAAGTTAACCTCCATCACTGAAGGGATAGGGCCTTTGATTGGATAGAATTACATTGTGTGTAATGGCTAGCTAGTTGAGGAACTCACGTTAGCTGAATGTTGACTGCTGAGATGGACTACATCCACATCCACACCCAAACAATTTGAGAACCTGTTTTTTTTTTTTCGATACAGTGACACCTCAAAACAAAAAGCAAATACGGGTAAATACATAGCTCCCCACTGCCCCTCATTTGGAGGCCAAATCCCTCTGTCTCTTGTGCAGCCTCCATCGTCCCTCTGTTTTGTTTGATGTGTGCATCTCCATACAGAATGTACTATTTTGCTGCCAAAAGTGATATTCTGCGCTACACTATTTATCCAACCTCTATATTACTGCATTTGTTATTTTGAAGAACCAATATAAAGGAAAAATAGAGGCAAAAAGAAGCACTTGTGTGGTTTAGTCAATCATTTTCTACATATTAGATCTTTGTGGTATGTGTAACCGTGGCAGAGATGCCTACATCAAAGTGTAAAGATGATCTGCGCTAATGCCAAAAAATATAAATAGACAGCTGCAACCAAAAAACCCACAACAAGACGTAATCAAATAAACACAAAAAGGTTGCACTACTAGCTAGGTATTAAATGCTTGACTATAATGACAACACTAAAATAAATTGTGAATGAGTAGATCACTTAGGTGAAAAAGTAAATATCATAGATAGAAGCCCCAACAATTAAGTTAAGGGGAATTCAGCTAGGTGAAACAGTTCATGAAAGTCTCTTTGAAAGACAGAGTGCATCAACTGTGTAAGTTCATATGGACAAATATAAAGTGCATCAACTGTAGAAATTCATATGGACAAGAAAGTCCCAGATGAGTAGAGCACACCAAGTGATTCTATGGTAGGGTTGCCACATCATCCCTTTAATCCAGGACACATATTAATTACATAGGTTCTGTGGCTGATTAAGGTGGTAATTAAACTCACTTGGTGCCTTGCCTTCATCAAATTAACCTCAGAACCTGTGTAATTCATATGGGTCCTGGATTAAAGGGATGATGTGGCAACCCTATTCTATGGGTAGGACAATTGTGAAAATCCTCCACCAGGTAATGTAGCAGCTCACCAAATGTAAGCTTAAGAAGCGCTTTGGCTCATCACCCGGCCTGGGTCCCCACTAGGGGTATATAGATCTCCTCTCCAGATGCCCCATGAAAGACCACTTCTTCACCTAAGTCAGTGGTTCTCAACTCCGGTCCTCGGGACCCACTAACAGGCCAGGTTTGCAGGATAACTGAAATACATCACAGGTGATATAATTTGCTGCTCAGTGATTGCAGTACTCTAGTCTGCATCTCCCCAAGGTAATACTTAAAATCTGGCCTGTTGGTGGGTTCCGAGGACTGGAGTTGAGAACCACTGACCTAAGTGGTCTACTCATTCACAATTTATTTTAGTGTTGTCATTATAGAGATGCCTACATACTGTGTGCTAAAAGTTGTCCCTCTTTATCATTTCAGGAAAGTTGGAAGTTATGTAAACAGATTTTCATATTGTTTATTCAAAGTGATTCTCTCGCCAAAAATGGAAAAGTAGATTAACAAATGGCAATTTGTAAAAGAAGAATAATTACAGCCCCTTCACATCTATGCAGTCCAATGAGATGCATCGTGTTGCATGTTAACATGTGTAGTGTAAGGCCAGTGAATTAATTTAAAAGGGCCACCGACTCACCATAACAGACCTAAACATGAACATGCACCATTTTTTTTGCTGGCTGGACGAAAAAAAATCTATGCGTGTATTACCAGTCTTATGGCCTATGGTGGATAAAAATCAATACATTTTTTTAAAAAAATCAGATTTTTTTATTTGAATTGGATTTTGTTTATTTAACCACTTGCTTACTGGGAACTTAAACCCCCCTCCTGCCCAGACCAATTTTCGGCTTTTGGCGCTGTCGCATTTTGAATGATAATTGTGCGGTTGTGCGACATTGCACCCAAACAAAATGTTTATCCTTTTTTTCCCACAAACAGAGCTTTCTTTTGGTGGTATTTGACCACCTCTGCGGTTTTTATTTTTTTTCGCTATAAACAAACAAAGAGTGACGATTTTGAAAAAAGAACAATATTTTTTACTTTTTGCTATAATAAATATCCAAAAAAAAAATCATTCATTAGTTTTGGCTGATATATATTCTTCTACATATTTTTGGTAAAAAAAATCGCAATCGGTGTATATTGATTGGTTTGCACAAAAGTTATCGCATCTACAAACCATGATAATTCATTTATGGCGTTTTTATTATTATTTTTTACACTTTTTTGGGACCACTGACATACAGCGATCAGAAATTTAAATAGCGACTGATTACTGTATAAATGTCATTGGCAGGGAAGGGGTTAACACTAAGGGGGCGATCAAGGGGTTAACTGTGTTCCTAGTGTGTGTTCTAACTCTATGGGGGCTGGGCTGGCAGGGACATAACAGATCTCACTGATCCCGATCACAGGGATCAGTAGATCTGTTATGTCCCCCCACAGAAAGGGGAACCGCCGTGTTTACATTGGCAGTTCCCTATTCTGCAGCTCTATTAGGCGATCACGGGTGTCCAGCGGACATCGAGTCAGCCGATCCGCGGGCACGCCCACGCAGAGTGCGGCAGCCACGAGACCACTCCGCCGCCGGCTGTGAGTGTGCGCAGGGGCGCGCAAAGGGATCCATGGAGGTCCGCCTGGCAATTCAGATCCGCGCTGTAGCCGTCTTTCGGCTATAGCGCGGTTCTGTAGAGGTTAAATAAATTTTTTCGATTTTTATCAAATTTATTTTAATAAAATGCTTTTGGAGTAAAAATCTATCTAAAGATAGTTAACATGCACTGCATTGATGCATTCACACAATTTCACAGTAACCAGGAGATAAAACAACGTTCAGGAGTATTCCTTTATCCCATTGTTTTGCCAATCTATGTACATTACAAACTGTATGATTGAATCGGTTCTGATATCACTGTTTTACTAACCTGACAGCTTATTATTCTAAATAGGAAACCTTCATTTTGTTTGCAAATATTAACCACTTCACCTCCAGAAGAATTTCCCAGTTTAGGACCAGAGCACTTTTTGCGATTCGGCACTGCGTCGCTTTAGCTGACAATTGCGCAGTCCTGCGACGTTGTATCCAAACAAAATTTGCGTCCTTTTTTTCCCACAAATAGAGCTTTCTTTTGGTTGTATTTGATCGCCTCTGCATCATTTTTGATCACCGCTATAAACAAAAGAAGAGCGACCATTTTGCGAAAAAACACAAATTTCTTACTGTTTGCTAAAATACAAATCCAAAAAAAAAAATATAAAAAAACATTTTTTTTCACCGGTTTTGGCCGATTTATATTCTTCCTCATATTTGTGATAAAAAAAATCACAATTGGCGTTTATTGATTGGTTTGCGTAAAAGTGGCCGCGTTTACAGATGGTGAGAATTCATTTCTGGGGTTTTTATTTTTTTTTATTTTTTACTAGTAATGGTGGCAATCTGCGATTTTTAGAGGTACTGCAATATTGCAGCGGACATGTCGGACATTTTTGACACTTTTTTGGGACCATTGACATTTATACAGCAATCAAAAATTTAAATGTCCACTGATTACTATATAAATGTCATTGGCAGTGAAGGGGTTAACCTGCAGGGTGTAGTGAAGGGGTTAACTATGTTCCCTGTGTGTGTTCTAACTGTGGGGGGGTTGGGCTACCATGGGCATGAGAGATCTAACTGATCCCAGTGACAGGGATCAGTAGATCACCCATGCCCGCACTGTCAGAATGGGGAACCGCCGCGTTTACATCGACGGTTCCCCGTTCTTTGCCTGTGGCCGCTCATCGGGTCCGCTCGAGCCGCGGGCACACTCCTCAGGAGTGCGACGGGCGCACGCACGCCCCCTATCGGCCATTCGCAGATCGCCGTCTTTTTACGGCGATTCGCGCACAGTGTCCACTCTGCCTCCGTGAATACACAGCAGGCGGTGTGGAACTGGTTAAATATTCTAACTACCAGTAAGAATAAGTCCTTACATTTAAAGAGCACCTATCATTTCAGATCCATCATGGCAGCTCCTGTTAGCGGGCATCCACTCACCTGCTGCCGCTACGTCCCTCACCTTATTGTGTCACTGCCACATCACCAGCCCTCCCATTAAATTGAATGGGACTGTTGGTGAGTCCACAGTGGGTCAGCGGAGGAACCGCTGCGGGACAGAGATGACAGTTACTCTTTAAAAATTATGACTTAAATCAAGCTTTTTTTACTAGTGATTTAAATCAAATCCACCCTGCCATACACTGTACAAATTTTGGTCAGTCCTAAAGAACCGGACAAAAATGGTCCTGTTAGCTGCCTGCCATGCGACATTCCTTGATTAAAAACTTGAAGGAACCAGGCAGAAAATTGTCATCCAAAACGCATCAGCACCCAATCAGATGCAGCCACTGCTGGGGGTATTTTTACTGTTGGCGGGGGGGGCGGCTTACAAAATACGATAGGCACAGCAGGAGATTTGTCCATTATTATTTATTATTATTATTATTATACACGATTTATATAGCGTCAGCAGTTTGCACAGCGCTTTACAAAATTAAGGCAGACAGTACAGTTAAATCACAATTTGGTACAAGAGGAATCAGAGGGGTCTGCTTGTTAGAGCTTACAATCTAAGAGGGAGCGTCAAGTGATACAAAAGGTAATAACTGGGTGATAAGCTGATGGAGAAAATAAAAACACAGAGTATTATTTAGAAGCAGGATAGGCTTCTTTAAAGAGAAGGTTTTTCAGGGATCGTCTAAAGATGGATAGATTAGGAGATAGTCAGACTGATTAGGGTAGGGAGTTCCAAAGGATGGGAGAAGCTCGGGAGAAGTCCTGGAGTTAAGCATGGGAGGAGGTGACAAGGGAGCTAGACAGCAAGAGGTCTTGGGAGGAAGGAAGAGAATGATATGGTTGGTATTTTGAGACTAGGTTAGGACTGTAGCTGGGGACTGGGGAGTTGTGGATGGCTTTGTAAATTGTTAGTACTTTGAATTTTATGGTGAGTGGAAGCCAGTGGGGGGATTGGCAGAGAGGGGTACTAGACACTGAATGGTTGGTAAGTGGATGAGTCTGGCAGCAGCATTCATGATGGACTGAAGGGGGGATAGCCTATGTAAAGTGATAGTCTATGTCCATCTGCGCTATATAGCGTGAATGAAATCTGCAGGCTGAACATAAAACAAAAATCAGTGTG
>BLSH010162857.1:733154-743187 GCA_018402905.1 Glandirana rugosa
GGTACAACGCCGCACGACCACGCAATTGTCAGTTAAAGCGACGCAGTGCCGAATCGCAAAAAGGGCTCCGGTCCTAAAGCTGGAAATCCTTCCGGGGCTGAAGTGGTTAAAGAGAAGGTTTTTCAGGGATCGTCTAAAGATGGATAGATTAGGAGATAGTCAGACTGATTAGGGTAGGGAGTTCCAAAGGATGGGAGAAGCTCGGGAGAAGTCCTGGAGTTAAGCATGGGAGGAGGTGACAAGGGAGCTAGACAGCAAGAGGTCTTGGGAGGAAGGAAGAGAATGATATGGTTGGTATTTTGAGACTAGGTTAGGACTGTAGCTGGGGACTGGGGAGTTGTGGATGGCTTTGTAAATTGTTAGTACTTTGAATTTTATGGTGAGTGGAAGCCAGTGGGGGGATTGGCAGAGAGGGGTACTAGACACTGAATGGTTGGTAAGTGGATGAGTCTGGCAGCAGCATTCATGATGGACTGAAGGGGGGATAGCCTATGTAAAGTGATAGTCTATGTCCATCTGCGCTATATAGCGTGAATGAAATCTGCAGGCTGAACATAAAACAAAAATCAGTGTGTGACCATGAGGGGACAGTTCACACACTAAAAATAGATTTCTTTTAAAAGGTCTTTACATAACGCATGCATTCTTTCAATGAGGCCTCATGCACACCAGGCATAAAAAATGCTGCTTATACAAGCAAATGTCGTTTTTTTCTTTCATCCTGTAGAAGCAACTCTATGCTATCCTATGTGTCCATGCACATTGGGACATTTACAAGCATATTTGAAGAGGAGTGTTTACAGGCTGAAAAAAAACCCATCACAAGCATATTTCTGAGAGGAGCTTTCGGCAGAAAAAAATGTTGACGCACATAAATGCGGTGTTTAGGTGCATTTGGCTTATTTAAGTGTAAATTGATAAGGCTTCATGCACAAGGAACGCTTTTTCAACCTCCTCTGAACGATTTTTTTGACAGCTAGAAACCGACGCTTAAAACGGGTGTTTAGACACGTTTTACATGCCGCGTTCAGCTGCGTTTTACTGCGTCCATGCCTATAAGCGTTTTTTTTTTCTTAAATGACAAACGCCTCTAAATGAAATGCTGCTAAACGTGAGTTAGGCGTTTAGGTGCGTTTACAAGCTGTTACAGGCATTTGGCGTTTCAAATGCCTCTGAACTTGCATCTGAACGCATTTTTTTGCTTTCCAAAACAAGCCTCTAAACTCAACTGTACTGATAAGATAACATTAGAGGAGTTCAGGGACAGCTGGAAAAAACGCCCAAATGCCTCTAAATGTCCGTTTAGAGGCAGCAGTGTGCATGAGGCCTTAAGAATGAGCAGAGTTTGTTTTGGGAAAAAAATGCTTAGAAACACAGATGCACATAAACACTTGTGCAATACGAGCCATTATGAGTATTTTTTAAGAGGCCTTTAATTTATCCAGGCGCCTAGTGTGCATGGACCTTGAAAGTGAACGAGGGCAGAGCTTTTTTTCAGCGGGAACGCGGGGAAACGCAGTTCCGGAACCTACAGCACTAAATGTATTTTGTATATTGTTGCTGGTGGGGATCTATTTTTATGGGGGTCTATTTTTAGTTGCTGGGTAGGTCTATTGTTATTGGCTATGGGGGGGGGGCTTAGGTTGCTGGGGGGTCAATTGTTACTGGGAGGGATCTACTGTTGAGGGAGAGGTCTATTGTTTCAGGCTGCTGGAGAGTCTATTGATGCTGGCTGTTGGAAGGTCTATTGTTGCCGGGGTGGTATTTTGTTCCAGGTGGTCCATTTTTGCTGGGGGGGGGGGGTCTGTTGTTGTGTCGGGGATCTATTGTTGCTGTGATGGGATCTGTTGTTGCTGGGGTGGGGTCTATTAAATTCAATGCAAATTACGCATTAGCACAAAATGATACTTGGTTCTGTATTGGCTAAAATGGGCGGCACTGGGAGGTGGGTAGGGGATGGAGCCAAGAGACAGTGCTCAGAGGTGGGTAGAGGCAGAGAGCATGGGTAACTCAGAAGGGGGGAGTTCCTGCACCTCTTCTCTGAGTAAAAAAAGCCCTGGGAGGGGGGAAGAACACCCACACACACAACTCCAGCACTGGCTTATTTGTGGAAAACAACAGCAGACAGCTGGAAATATCTAACACAGGCAGGCACCATTTCCAAGAAACTAGGCAGCATCTATATCTGACCATCATTCATTTTTGCCAAAAACTTTTTGTATCAGGCAACAGTTATCTGATGCCAATGGGTACCTTTGGCTTCTTGAGTGATGGGACTTCTCTGCTCTGGAATGCCGCATCCCTTCAGGAATATTGTGATTACTATAATTAGAGGATGCCTGGGGGTGCTTGATTCCATTGTTTATATGTAGCCAGTCTTCCAGTGGAATTCCAAGATCTTTCAGATAGGGCTGATGTAATAATGCAGACTTATGCTGAGACTGTCCTCTTGAATTGCTCGTAATTTTGTTGCTAATTGAAACTGTATTTTACATACAAAAGGGAAAAGGCCCCTTTCACACTTACGTGACTTGTCCTGCGATTTGGGACTGCAAAGTCGCATGACAAGTTGTTCCCCATGATTTCCAATGAGTACCATTCATATCTGTTCGACTTCAAGTAGCGCCGACTTCAAAGTAGTTCCTGCATTACTTTGGTCCAACTTTGATGCAACTTGAGGTCCATAGACTTCAATGTTAAACCCTCAAATTCGCATGCAACAAAGTTGCAACAAAGTCGGATTGATCCAAAATCGCTGCAAAAAAATCACGGCAAAATTGCGGTAAAATCGCGTGGCACAAGAGTGAAAGGGGCCTTAGGATGTACTGAAGATTTATTGCCACATCATTTGAGTGTCAGAGGATATAATGTGAGACTCTGCAGCCTGAGTTAAAAATGCTGCAACTGCGAAGCCATGCATCACATCCATAGCATGTGTACAGCTCTGTCAGGCTGCAATGATAGAATTTGAGTGGGCAGTAAAACCACCTATTTTTACCAATCTCCCCTCCAACTGCCCATGTGAAAGAGCCCTTAGTTATTCTGGGGGAGATCATTTTACCAGCCATATTTTTTAATAGAAGGCTTCTAGGCGATTTTAATTAGGATGTCCCTGATTTCATAGGAGGTTTAGCAACAATAAAGCTAGGTTCACACATTTTTGTTTTCTTTTGTTAATGCATTCAATGCGCATTGATGTGTGTTTTACAAATACATTCATGCATGTTTTTAATGCATTTTCATGCATCTTTCATGTTGGCCAATAAACTAAATAGACTTGTTACTGCAAAAATGCATCATACACACATTTTATTGTCTTGTCATTGACTTCTTTAGGCCTCAAAACTCATGAAAGCAGAGCTCATTCAAAAAGTGAGGTGCAACTCTGTTTATACCATTGCCTGTGAAGAAACATGCATTTAAGCATGATAAAACCCAAATGTGAACAGGGCTCAAGGGGATGAAGATCACAAATGTGTGAACAGAGCTCAAGGGGATGAAGATCAACTGCCTCAGCAACTATGTTGTATGTGACTCTAGTCCAGTTTTTCTCAACCTTTTTTCAGTCAAGACACCCTTTAAAAATGATGGACATTCTCGAGGCACCTCATTCTAAAATGTAAAAACTATTCTAATAGTTTTGCATAACGCAGCAACATCCACACAAGTAGGACGCCCAACATTAGAGGTGATTTATTCTTCCAAAGCAAATACGCTTTTGCAAACTTGTACTGACTAGTATTCCAATGTTTCTCTTCTCCCTTAGTTGTTCTCCATCACTCAGCTATTGTGCCCTCAATGCTGATGGAGAGGGGCAGGGGAAAGTCAAACAAGGATGCTATGCAGGCAACTCACAATCTCCTTATCAACTGGTGATGCCATTGGTTGCTAGGACGCCGGCGGTTAGAAGGTTGTAATGGTGCACAATGAAAACTGTGGCTTTGTGTAACTAAAGGGCAGCTTTATCCACATGCCAGCTTGTATACAATTTTTGGGCAATTTTTAGGCATTTTTGGCAAGGCACCTCTGAAAAAACCTTAAGGCACCCTGGTTGGAAAAGGCTGCTCTAGTCAATTTATACTTATGTGTAGACAACACCTATCAAAGTTTCTTCCAATGATATCAATAGCTCATTATCACATGCTCCTGATCCATTTGTTTATCTTGAACTCTTAGTCTGGGGATTAGCACCTACTGTTTATCATTGTGAAAGTACTAACGCCCCGTACACACAGGCTGAATGCCAGACAACAATGGCCGGTTCAATAAAAAACGGCCAACATTCAGCCCGTGTGTATGGCACCTGGTCCGACAGAAGCTGGCCGTTTGGCCGGCTTCTGTTGGGAGAGCATGCTGGAAACCAGCAACTGACCAGCTTCCGATCAGCGCTCTCAGCCAATGGCTGAGAGCGCTGATCAGAGTGTTCTGGCGGGGGGGGGGGCGTCGCCCCATCAGAGCACAACAGCTCAGTATTGGAGATTACTGTACTAACGTTGGATCGTTAGTACAGCGGCTCTGACCGGAGCTGACAGGGTTTTTTTTTCATTGAACCTGCTGGAGTGAACAGGAAAAAAACTCATAGTATGTACCAAGCTTTACCTATATCTTGCATCCAAATTAGACCTATGCATTCTCTAGCTTCTTAAATACCTGCACGCTAGATCAATTCCTATATATTTCATGAAATTGGCCTGCTGGTATTCCATGTAACCGTGGGGGAGATTTACTAAAACTGGTGCAGCTGTGCATAGTACGGCTTCTATGTTTTTGCCTCCATTCAGCCTATTGTCGGCAATGGGAGCATCCCAATTGGTGTGACGGCGACTTTGTGGCGCAGCACCGATTTCCAAAAGTAATCCCTACACTACTTTTGGCGACTTTGGGGGCGACGTCAATAGACATCTATGCATGAACCCGCACAGATGTCTTTCAAGTCACCTCTGAAGTCGGAATGAAATGCGGCTTTGAAATCAGATTGACTAGCACAATTTCAAAGCTGTGTTTAGTGTGAACAAGGGCTTATTGTCTGAGCTTAATTGAATATGCTGACTGGTTGCTATGCACAGCTGCACCAGATTCTGTGCACACCAGCTTTAGTAAATCACCCCCGAAGATGGAGGATTGTTACCATATCTGTTATTATAAAAGACCTTAACAACCATGTTCCACCCCCTTCCTATCATGGCCAATTTCAGTGCTGTAATACTTTGATTGACAATTACTCCATCATGCAACACTGTACCTAATTCATTTTATATAATTTTTTGAGACAGAGAACTTTCTTTTGGTGGTATTTAATAACTACTGGGTATCTTGATTTTGACTATGTAAAAAAAAAAAGACCATGCATTTGAAAAAAGAAAATTGCTTTGAATACCTGCAAAAAAAAAACTAAAACCCTTTCTTTTTTGGAAAGTTAACATCCCAAGGTGATCTATCTTTTTGCCACTGTTTTCTTTTTTTTTTTAGAAATTAAGAAATATGCTGGTATTGAGGTGGTTAAAAGTTGCCCACTGAAGTCTTACATTATTCTGTTCTCCCCCTCTTCTGTTGTGAGAGAAAGTGGAGAGCTCCCCAATGTAAACAAACAGCAATACGCCGGGGTGGATTTACTAAAGGCTAATAGACTGTGCACTTTGCAAGTGCAGTTGCATTTATTTTCACCAGAGCTTAGTAAATGCGATAAAGCTCTCCTGATTTCCATCATCCAATCATATGTAACCAATAATGATTTTTTGTTATATTTTCCTTGCACCTGATTGGGTTTTCTTTACAAAGTGAAGCTTCACCACATTTACAAAGGAAAATTAGTGCAACTGCACTTGCAGAGTGCACAGTCTATTTGCCCATTGGTGATACCTGTGATTGGTCATCACGGTGATCCAATCGGCTCTGTGTCTTTCATTGGACCAGGGGAAGGCTGGGCCAGGGGGCAGGGTGGCAATTGCCCCCCAGGCCCCCCTAACTTACATTCAAAATGGCCGACGGCCGCAGCCCGCTCACAATTTTTTCTTCTTGTGGAGGAATGAAGCAGGGGCCAGGGGCGCAGCCACCAACTAACTGCAAGCAAGGTGGGGGGGGGGGGCACCCAGGGCCGGCTGTGCTGATGGGCACTGGCGAGTCTGCATGATGGGCTCTGATCAGGTTGCATTTGATAGACACTGGTGAGGCTGCATTGATGGGCACTGATGCGGTGCATTGATGCATTATTTTTGTTAAACCTCCTTTGTTGCTTTTAACATTAAATTATGTTACCACATTGTATCATATTTGTCTTGCTTTATAACATCAATATCCCTTCTAAAACCAGGTGGGCATGGATGGTGAGCTGATTCGGTGGTTCAATGAGCCACTTGACTGGACTTGCCCTCCGGGCCTAAAGCTGCCAGCCCTCCCCTGCGTTGGACGCACGCACAAAGTGAAACTAAAAGGGTGTATGGGTACTTCCACCTACCCTGGTAAGTAATCCAACCTTTTAGACAACACGGGCCGATGTAAGGTGGTTAATCTCTTCACAAAGACAGTTAAAGTTCAGTTTTAATAAGATGACCTATACATTTTTGATAAGTCGCACCTGCATGCTTCAGTCTACCAGGAGGATATCCTTTATATTAAGACAGTGGGTAGCCATGTGTGCACTAAATTTCACAGACTCCCCCCAAAGTCCAGATCCAGGCACACTTATTCTGAGGAGGTCTCATAGATATTCCTCTGATCTGCTTGAAGACTCCCCCATCTAAACAAATGTTCTTAGAGTGTACAGTCGAATGTTTTAATGACAAATGCATTGTTGGTACCCAGAGAAGGAGAAGTTGTATATGCTTGCTTCAAGTGAAATGGATGTGAAATATGAGAGAACTCTGTGAACAAAGGCTTCTTCTCAATATGTATATGATCAGTCAAATAACTTTCAAACAAAAGGCTTTCTATGTAGGGTCAGCTTTATAATAGTTTTGCTTTAAGTAATGTCTGATTACATTACAGTATTACATTTTTTTCACAAAGAAAACTGCCCCCATGACCATATAACATAAAAAAATGTTTTCTCATTGCTGCTGTTATACACACAGAAAAAAGACAGATGACATGTATTAGTAGATGCGTGAATCCTGGGTGAAAACATGTTTGCAAATAGACCCCAAACTGTTCTACACACTAGATGAACAAATGAGGTGGTGACGATTCGAAATAGGAAACAGGAAAATTAGATTTTTGTACTTACCATAAAAACTTTTTCTTGAAGTCGATTAACCACTTGACCACTGGGCACTTAAACCCCCTTACCAACCAGACCAAGTTTCATCTTTCAGTGCTCTCACCTTTTGAATGACAATTACTCAGTCATGCAACACTGTACCCATATGAAATTTGCATCCTTTTTTTTTTTCACACAAATAGAGCTTTCTTTTGGTGGTATTTAATCACCGCTGGGTTTTTTATTTTTTGCGCTATAATTAAAAAAAGACCGAAAATTTTGTAAAAAAATTTAATTTTCTTAGTTTCTGTTATAAAATTTTGCAAACTAGTAATTTTTCTTCATAAATTTTGGCCACAATTTATACTGCTACATATTTTTGGTAAAAAAAGAAAAACAAATTAGTGTATATTATTTGGTCTTTGTGATTGTTATAGAGTCTACAAGCTATGGTGCCAATCACTGAATATTGATCACACCTGACGTACGGACGGCCTATCTCATTTCTTGAGACCCTAACAAGCCAGGAAAGTACAAATACCCCACAAATGACCCCTGTTTGGAAAGTAGACATTCCAAGGTATTTAGTAAGAGCCATGGTGAATTTTTTAAAGTTGTAATTTTTTCCCACAATTCTTTGCAATATGAAGATTTTTTTTCTTTTCTTTTTTTCACACAATTGTCATATATTAACAGGTTATTTCTCACACCCAGCATATGCATACCACAAATTACACCCCAAAACACATTCTACTACTCCTCCTGAGTATGGCGATACCACATGTATGACACTTTTACACAGCCTGGCCACATACAGAAACCCAACATGCAGGGAGCACCATCAGGCGATCTAGGAGCATAAATTACACACATCATTTCTTGACTACCTCTTACACTTTTGAAGGTCCTGGAGCACCAGGACAATGGAAACGCCTAAAATGACTCCATTTTGGAAAGTAAACACCCCAACATATATTCTAGGAGGCATAATGAGTCTTTTGAACATGTCATTTTTTCCACAAGTTTTTGGAAAATGTGGAAAGAAAATGAAAACGCTTTTTTTTTTTTTTACACAAATTTGTCCATTTATACAATATTTCTAACACACATCATGTACATGGCAAAAATGACACCCCACAAAATATTCTGCTACTCCTCCCGAATATGACGATACCACATGTGTGACACTTTTACACAGCCTGACCACATACAGAGGCCCAACATGCAGGGAGCACCGTCAGGTGTTCTAGGGGCATACATTTCAAATCTAATTTGACTACCTTTTACACTATTGTGAGGCACTGTGGTGGCATGGATAAGCACTGAAGTGGCACGCATAGGCAGTGTAGTGGCATGGATGAGCAGTGTAGTGGCATGGAAGGGCAGTGTAGTGGCACGGATGGGCAGTGTAGTGGCACAGATGGGCAGTGTAGTGGCACGAATGGGCAGTGTAGTGGCATGGATGGTCACTGTAGTTGCACGGATGGGCAGTGTAGTAGCACAGATGGGCAGTGTAGTAGCACAGATGGGCACTGTAGTGGCATGGTTGGGCACTGTAGTGGCACGGATGTGTCACGGATGAGAACTGATGTGGTATGGATGAGCATGAATGACGCACAAATGAGCCATGGAGATGGATGGGGATGGATGAGCCGTGGATGGGGATAGATGAGCATGGATGGGGATGACTGAGCACGGATGGGGATGACTGAGCAAGGATGGGGATGGATGAGCACAGATGGGGATGGGTGAGCACAGATGGGGATGGATGAGCACGGATAGGATGACTGAGCACGAATGAGGATGGATGAGCACGGATGGGGCTGACTGAGCACGGATGGTGATGGATAAGCACGGATGGGGATGGATGAGCACGGATGGGATGACTGAGCACGAATGAGGATGGATGAGCACGGATGGAGATGACTGAGCACGGATGGTGATGGATGAGCATGGATGGGGACTGAATTTTAAAAGAGCCAACTTCCAGAAACTACGCTCCTTGCTGGAAGTTGTTAACTGGGATAAAATTCTAGGAACAATGAATGCGGAGGAAAAATGGGAGTGTTTCAAGAACACACTAAACAAAGGTGTTAGGCAGTGTATCCCAACAGGAAATAAAATTAAATGAACTAACCAAAGACCAGGATGGCTTAACTCCAACATAAAGGCACACATAAAAGCAAAAAAGAAGGCCTTCAAAAAATACAAGGAGGAGGGGTCTCAGTCAGATTTTCAGTACTACAAAACACGCAATAAGGAATGCAAAGGTGCAATCAGAGCAGCTAAGATTGAACATGAAAGACACATAGCTGAGGAAAGTAAAAAGAATCCCAATAAATTCTTTAAGTACGGTATATAAATAGTAAGAGAGGGGGGTCAGATCATATTGGCCCAATAAAGAGTGATGAAGGTATTTTGGTTACAGGGGATGGAGAAATGGCAAAGGTGTTAAACTCATTTTTCTCCTCAGTATTCACAAAGGAAACGGGGGGATCAATTATTCAGAACTACAATGCTGGTCCTCATGACACATCACAGGAAGCACCCTTGTGGCTGACTGAGGGTGAAATCAGGAATAGGCTTGAAAAACTGAACACCAATAAGTCACCGGGCCCAGATGGCTTACACCCAAGGGTCCTTAAGGAACTTAGCCAAGTTATTTCCAGACCCTTGTACCTAATCTTTAAGAGCAGTTTTCTGACTGGTATGATACCAGCTGACTGGAGGAAAGCCAATGTGGTACCAATATATAAAAAAGGACCAAGATATATCCCTGGGAACTACAGACCAGTTAGCTTAACATCAATAATTTGCAAGCTCTTGGAGGGAATAATA
>BLSH010162857.1:743197-779659 GCA_018402905.1 Glandirana rugosa
ACTCGAGAAGTGGGGTAGGAGGTTTAGTAAATACTTATTTAACTTTTCCTAACCAGGGTCCTGTCTTGGAACCCCTTGGGGTGAAAGATGTGGTCTGGTAAGACTCATGAGGGGTAAATAGTGGTGGGAGACCTGAGAGGGGACGTCGGTCAAAAGTTAGGTCCACGAGTGGGAAACTAGGTACAACTCCCTAGAATCAAACATGTCATTTGCAAATACCCCTTGACATAGTTTACGAAAACGTTTCAGGTTTATGTGGTTCAGATGTCCGGAAGGAAATAGATCCACCGTCGAATGGAGGAGTATCTTCCAATTATCTAACCAAACCGTTCTTGTTAAGAAGTACTTTGGTACAACTAATGGTGATTACTATGGCAAGAGCAATGTTATTAGTACATATATTAGGAAATAATAAGGGAGGTTCGGATTATATACATGATTATTGTAACGAGAACGGTATCATTAGTGGTAATCAACATGGTTTCATGAAGAATTGTTCTTGCCAAACCAATCTATTAACCTTCTATGAGGAGGTAAGCTGCCACCTAGATAAAGGAAGGCCTGTAGACTTGGTGTATTTGGACTTTGCAAAAGCATTTGATACAGTTCCCCATAAACGTTTACTGTACAAACTAAGATCCCTCAACATGGATCAAAGGGTGAGCACCTGGATTGAAAACTGGCTGCAGGGGAGAGTCCAGAGGGTGGTGATAAATGGGGAGTACTCAGAATGGTCTGGTGTAGAAAGTGGGGTTCCCCAAGGTTCTGTCCTGGGACCAATCCTTTTCAATTTATTCATAAATGATTTGGAGGATGGGGTGAAGAGCTCAATCTCAATATTTGCGGATGATACCAAGATAAGCAGGGCAATAAACTCTCCACAGGATGTGGAAACCTTGCAAGAAGATCTGAATAAATTAACCACTTGCCGACCGTCAACCGCAGGTTGAGGGCGACAAGGTGGCTCTCCTGGGCAAACCGCCCGCGCGCTCGCTGTGTCCGGGGAGGGCCAGGGAGCGGGTGCGGCGGACTCGATCTCCGCCGGCTACCTGCGATGCCCCCCCCCGGAGTGAAAGAACGGAGGTCCGTGTAAGTAAACACGTACCTCCGTTCTGTTAGAGGGGGAAGGGAGTGATCACAGCCTTCCTCTACATGGAAGCTGTGATCACTCCCCTCCCCCTGCCAGTCAAACACTAAGACAGTTAGAACACGCCCAGGGAACATAGTTAACCCTTAGAGCGCCCCCTGCAGGTTAACCCCTTCACTGCCAATGGCATTTACACAGTAATCAGTGCATTTTTATAGCACTGATCGCTGTATAAATGCCAATGGTCCCAAAAAAGTGACAAAATGTTCCGAAATGCCCATTGCAATATCGCAGTACCGCTAAAAATCGCAGATCGCCGTCATTACTAGTAAAAAATAAAAAATAAATAAAAACCCCAGAAATGAATTCTCCTCATCTGTAAAAGCGGCAACTTTTGCGCAAAATGCCGATCGTGATTTTTTTTATCACAAATATGAGGAAGAATATAAATCGGCCAAAACCGATGAAAAAAATGTTTTTTTATATATTTTTTTAAATTTGTATTTTAGCAAAAAGTAAGAAATTTGTTTTTTTTTGCAAAATTGTCGCTCTTCTTTTGTTTATAGCGGCGATCAGAAATGACGCAGCGGTGATCACATACCACCAAAAGAAAGCTCTATTTGTGGGAAAAAAGGGACGCAAATTTCGTTTGGGTACAACATCGCACGACCGCGCAATTGTCAGTTAAAGCGACGAAGTGCCGAATCGCAAAAAGGGCTCTGGTCAGGAAGGGGGCAAATCCTTCCGGGGCTGAAGTGGTTAATGGGGTGGGCAGACAAATGGCAAATTAGATTTAACATAGAAAAATGTAAGATAATGCATTTGGGTACCAAGAACATGAACGCAAACTACTCACTAGGGGGAGAGCCTCTGGGGGAAACTAGGATGGAAAAAGACCTAGGGGTCCTAGTAGAGAACAGGCTCATGCAATGCCAAGCTGCTGCAAGCAAAGCCAACAAAGTGTTGGCATGCATCAAGAAAGGGATTAACTTCAGGGATAAATCAATAATTCTCCCATTATATACAAGTCTCTGGTAAGGCCGCACCTGGAGTATGCCGTCCAGTTCTGGGCACCAGTCCTCAGGAAGGATGTCCAGGTATTGGAAAGGGTTCAGAGAAGGGCCACAAAGCTAATTAAGGGATTGGAAGACCTTAGTTATGGGGAAAGATTACAAGCACTGAACTTATTCTCTCTGGAGAAGAGACGCTTGAGAGGGGATATGATTTTAATGTACAAATACTGTACTGGGGACCCCACTATAGGGACAAAACTATTCAGTGCAAGGGAGTACACAAAGACATGCGACCATTCACTAAGAATAGAGGAAAGGCGGTTTAACCTTAAAATGCGTAGAGGTTTCTTTACGGTAAGAGCAGTGAGAATGTGGAATTCTCTTCCACAAGCAGTAGTTTCTGCTGGTAGTATAGATAAATTAAAAAAACTACTAGATGCAAACCTAAGGGACCACAGCATTGAGGGATATACAATGTAATACTGACATAAAAGCACACACATAGGTTGGACTTGTGTCTTTTTTCAACCTCACTGACTATGTAACTATGTAACTATGAGCACGGATGGGGATGGATGAGCACGGATGGGATGACTGAGCACGAATGAGGATGGATGAGCATGGATGGGGATGACTGAGCATGGATGATGATGGATGAGCATGGATGGGGATGACTGAGCACGGCTGGGTGGGTGAGCACGGCTGGGTATGGATGGCTGGATGGGTGAGCTTGGATGGATGGGGGGCTGAGCATGGATGGATGAGCATGGATGGGGTGAGGATGGATGGGTGGGTGAGCATGGCCGCGTGAGGATGGGTGAGCATGGATGCGTGGCTGAGCATGGATGGGGTGAGGGTGGCTGGGTGGGTGAGCATGGATGGGGTGAGGATGGATGGTGGGGGGTGCAGCCTGTCCCCCACTGTCACTTAGCAGCGCTGTGGGCATTACATATTGCCCACAGCGCTGCAGCACTTCCTCTCTCCTCTCACACTGCACCGAGAGGAGATAGAATAGCCGGCAATAGCGCCGGCTTGTTTACATGGGATCACTCCGTCATTCGTCATGTGCGAGGAGCAATGCCTCATGGGACATGTAGTCCTAGGCAGGAAAAGGAAGGGATTTAAAGCGGTTCAAAAGAGGCTTGCTACAGGGGCACTCTGAAGGCAGGAGGAGCCAGAAGGCTGGCGGGGGACCCCAGAAGAGGAGGATGGGGGTTGCTTTGTGCATAACCATTGCACAGGGCAGGTAAGTATTATTTAAAAAAACAAACAAAAAATAAATGTTTACAATGACTTTAAGGGCTCTGTGCAGGGAAGATCAGCATCCAAACCCAGAAAAGCTGAAAGCTGATAGACTGGAGGTAATATAAGGCCATACAATTAAATTTAACAACGACTTTTGTCGTTCCTCACATGCGGTCGCGATCTGTCTCTGGCGGTGTCTACCAGATTGGTCACAGAGATGTAATCCCTGTGACCAATCACAACAGATCACATGAGTTGTAAACAATGGATGGTTTCCTTTCATGCCATCCATTGTGTACTAGTTGCTAGCTGTGATTGGTCACAGTGATCACATGGTACAGACAGGGCCAATCACAACCCATCTGTATCAGGCCCAATCACATCTAATCACAATATTTTTGTGAAAAAAACTACTTTTTTGCATTTGCCAAAAAATGGTGACATAAAAGTACAACTTTAAAAAACTCGCCATGCCTCTTACTATATACCTTGGACTGTCTACATTCCAAAAAGGGGCAATTTGGGGGTTATTTGTACTGTCATTCTTGGGCCTCAAGAAATTAGATAGGCCGTCAGTACATCAGGATTGATTGATTTTCAGATCTATACCATAGTTTGTGGACTGTATAATTTTCATACAGACTAAATAAACACTGATTTGGGTTATTTTCAAAGAAATGTAGCAGGATACATTTTGGCCTAAATTTATAGAAAGAAAGATTATTTATTTGCAAAATTTTATAACAGAAACTAAGAAAAACTGTTTATTTCAAAATTTTCGGTCTTTTTTCATTTATTTAGCAAAAAATAAAAACCCCAGTGGTGATTAAATTCCACACAAAGAAAGCTCTGTGTGAACAAATGATAATTTCATATGGGTACAGTGTTGCATGACCGTGCAATTGTCATTCAAAGTGCGACAGCACTGAAGGCTTGAGAGCTGAAATGTCCTGGGCATGAAGGGGGTGAAAGTGCTCTATATTGAAGTGATTAAAGTAAAAGTTTACCAATATTGTGCATTATATTTAAAACTATTATATTTATACAAAAAGTCTCATCCTTTAGTACTATTTTAATATAAAACATTTATAACCACTTCCACCCTTCATATTTCCCATAGGTTCATGTCTAATTACAGTTAAAATACCCTGTATATCCTACTTCTTTTTTTTTTTTGCTTATTTTTATTTATTTATTTTTTTGAAAAACAATTTTTTTATTAGCATATAAAACATGTCATGCTGTGACATCTCAGGGTTTCCCCTTACATTCAAAAAGTAAAATTTTAACTTTATAAATGTATGACTCTTTACAATCCAACATTTAAGGCACATTTCCTATGCTTGTTCATTTCCGTCCAACTTCCCCTGTAAACCTTCGGCCTATCTTTTTTTTTTTTTTTTTTTAAATGCAACTCCCTTGTCAAGTACATGTGGGACATCACCTCTCCCCAATCTTGTTATGCAAGTGTCGTTCCCCCATCCCTACCAGATCCTCACCTCCCCCCTGCGATGCCTCAACTCCTTCCACCAGGCGTCCCCTTACTCTTTGCCCTCCCACAGTGTTTCCTTTGACTCCACCCATCTGAACCAAACTTTCTTAAACTTCTTTGCCCCTCTGGCCTCATATGTTTTTTGGTATAAAGCTATGTCCGCATTCACCACCTTAATCCAGGCCCTCAGAGTTATCTGCTCCTCATATATCCATCTCCTGGCTATAAGCTTCCGAGCTTCAAAGTATAGAATTCTAAGAAACAACTTCGTATATGTGTTCATTTCTTCTTGATCAAACACTCCCAAAAGACACCGCATTGGGGAGCATATATTTGGCAGATCAAAATTATCCAATATGAAAGCCGTCACCTGAAACCACAGTGGTCTTACCATGTCACACTCCCATACCATGTGTAAGAAGGTACCCTCCTCTCTTTGGCATTTGTGGCACTCTGGTGAGTCCCTCCTACCCATCCGGTGCAGTCGTGAAGGTGTATAATACATCTGGTGTAAATATTTCAGTTGTATCATCTTATCCTTTGAAGATATAACTGTAGCAAGATAAGTTTCTAAGACCTGCTCCCACATTTCCCCCATCACACCTGGGACAATCCGCACCCACCTAGCCCTAGCATTAATACTCACTTCCTGATTCCGCATCAAGAGTGGTATAATATTTGGAAGTCCGTCCGGTCATGTCAGGGTCCAATAAAACTGCATCCAACTTAGTATTTTGGACTAATATCTCATCCCCACCAAATTGGGCCTTCGCTGCATGCCTCAACTGAAGATACCGGAAATACCACTGTTTAGGTACCCCATAAGTCTCCTGCAGTTGTGCAAATGTAGAGAGCACCCCCTCTCGGTAAATATGATGGAGATATTTAATCCCATATCTAGCCCATCCCTGGCCATCTTCCATTTTTTGAAATTCTTTAAGGGATCTGTTGCACCACAATGGGTTATTGGGCGATAGATTCAAGGATGTATCCCCAGACTGATGGGCACACAACCAAAAGATCCTCCCAGGCAGCGCCATCACCGAGCCCAGTTTTCTGCCCGGGACCCCTTTCCTATATAACACATTCAACAATGTTTCTTGTGAAGTAGCTATTGCCGCTTCCAACAGCGTAGTCGCATTGGGAGTCTGTGGGAAAAACCTCCAGTGAAGGAATACTAGCTGGGCAGCGAAATAGTAAAGGCGTAAATCTGGGAGAGCCAACCCCCCCCTTAGCAGCTTTAGTACCTCTAAAGACACCCTAGGAGTTTGTGTTCCCCATATGAAACCCCGAATAATGGCATCTATTTCCTTAAACACCCCTTTGGCCACAAACACAGGTGAGTTCGAGAGAATGTATAAGAATTTTGGGAGATATACCATTTCGAATAAATTCACTCTCCCCATCACTGTTAACGGTAATGATTGCCACTTTCGTACCCTCTCTCTCAGGTCCCCTATGATCGGTGCCAAATTATCCTCCTCATATCTAGAAATAGGAAGAGCCACCTTTACTCCCAAGTATCTAAATGAATTTGACACCGGAATGGGACAATCCTCCGGGACTCTGCTCATTCCATCAATTGGAAACAGAGATGATTTAGTCCAATTGATCCGGAATCCAGAAAAGTCTCCAAACTCCTGAATCAGCCCGAAGGCTGCCCCTAGTGAAGGGCCAGGGTCCTGCAAGTACAGCAACATGTCGTCCGCGTAAAGCGAGACCCTTTCCTCCAATCCCCCCACCCGAAGGCCAACCAAGTTTGGGCTCGTCTGAAGCTTCTCAGCCAATGGTTCTATGGCCAGGGCAAATAGGAGGGGCGACAATGGGCACCCCTGCCTAGTGCCCCGGAATATTTTAAAAGGCTCAGAGATAATACCATTAACTCAGAGACGTACTAGTGGATCGGTATATAGATGTCTTACCCATGAAAACAGGGCCCAGTCTATATTTTCCCAATAGCGTAAATAAGTAAGGCCACTCGACCGAGTCGAAGGCCTTTTTTGTATCTAGGGAAGCCACAACCCTCCCCCCTGAGTTGTCATGGGCTGTTTGTAAATTAAGATAGAGTCTCCAGACATTCATTTGTGCGCAACGCCCTGGGATGAAACCTGTCTGGTCTGGAGCTATGTGTAGGGTGCGAAACGCATCAGCTGGACCTTCTGTTCGTTGTCTGTATCTACCTTTGATGCAATAAAATCGTTTTTGGAAATTGGATCGTTTGAGTGCGGCTACTTCCAACCTTGTTGCTGTTACTGTCTGGTCTGGATTTATCAATTTCAGGATGATCTGCTGCAGCCTTGCTGCTAGTATCTTGGGCAGTATCTTAGTGTCCACATTCACCAGGGAAATGGGGCGGTAGGAGTCACACAGCATGGGATCCTTCCCTCCCTTAGGGATCAGAACCCCTAGAGCCTCTCTCATAGATGGCTGCAGTGTTCCCTCTAACCTAGCCTTTTCAAAAACTTTCACTAGATGTGGTGCCAAAGTGGGTTTAAAGGTGTCATACCACTCCGAGGGGAGGCCGTCCAATCCAGGGGATTTCCGTGGAGCAAAGGAAGAGATTGCACCCTCCACTTCCTCCACCATAGTATCTTTCTCCAAGAGGTCCCTGTCCGCTCGCGACAACACAGGGAGCTCAATACTTGCCAAATATTCCCCCACATCCACCTCCCCTACAGAGGTGCAAGACGTATACAGTTTTTTATAAAACCGGACAAACCTCTGGAGAATGGCAGCTGAATCTGTAATTTTAATTTGAGATTCCGAGGAGATACTACTTATAAGTGTAGGGACATATTCCGGTTTGGCCAGGAACACTAGCAGTCGACTATTTTTGTCCCCATACTCAAAAATACGCCTCCTCTGTGGCAGGTGTAATTTTGTTGTTTGGTCGGTCAGCGCAGCGGTGTATTCTCTTGTCCTTTCTAATAGAGTCAACAGTCTCCCATCCGTCGGATCCCTAACATATTCTGCCTCCGCTAAGACCAGCTCCTCTTCCTTCTCCCTCACCGTGGAAGCCAGCTGCCGCTTAAACCCGCTTACCGTGGAGATAAACACCCCCCTCAAAGTGGCCTTAAATGCCTCCCACTGCTGGGGGGCGTGTCCAATAGCCCCATTTTCAACCCAGTAGTGCGTTATAGCCTGTTTGCAGGTCAATTGAACATATTCCTCCTCTAGCCAGCTAGCCTCCAGTGGCGAATCCCCGGTTTGGGCCCCAAATAAATAACCATTAGCGTAGGTGAATGATCACAGTGAACTCTGGGCAAATACTTCACCTCCTTGACCAGTCCCAATCCGGCTCCCTCTGTCAGAACGGTGTCAATTCTGGACAGTGTTTTATGAGCTGCCGAGTAACAAAAATATTCCCTGTCGCTCGGATGACACGACCGCCATACATCTATAAGTCCATAAGTTGACAGCCACCCCGACAGAGGGGTCGGGGCACCCATCATACCTCCCAACCTATCTGCCACTGGGTTGGCTACCGCATTCAGATCCCCCATTATGAAAATTCCCCCCTCCGCTATTTCATACATGGCTGACAACACATCATCCAAGTGCGAAAGGAGGAGGGGACGTACAAGTTAACTATCGTAAGGCATCTATTACACACTTTCATTACCAAAATGACATACCGTCCCTGCACATCCGTTTTTATGGTCTGTACAGTAATAGGCATACTTTTAGTAATTAAGGTAGACACTCCCCTAGCATAAGAGGAGTAACTAGCATGATAGGCCCCAGCTATGTTAGATCTCTTGGACCCCTGTAGGTGAGTCTCTTGTAACAGAGTCAAGTGTGGTTTGTATTTCTTAATGTAATCAATAATCAGAGACCGTTTAAATTTGGAATTTAGACCCCTGACATTCCAGGAGAGATTAAGTTCCATTTTGTATACTAGCACCTGACCGCATATGACAGCAGCATCTCCCTCCACTAGGGAGAAAATGGAAAGCCGGGGGTCCAAGATTCCTTCTCGCACAACTCCACATAGATCTGTGACAAGGGACGACACTTCGCAGCCCAGAAAACAGCATTTTGCATAACAACCCCACCATAATACTCATCTTTCCCCCTCCCTCGAACTGCCCACCCCCCACCCTGCAACCGACCCCAACATGTCAGATGCTTTGATCCCAAAAACCTAAACATAGTTACATAGTTACATAGTCAGTGAGGTTGAAAAAAAGACACAAGTCCATCAAGTCAAACTCATGTGTGTGTTTTTATGTCAGTATTACGTTGTCTATCCCCCAATGTTGTGGTCCCTTAGGTGTGCATCTAATAGTTTTTTTAAATTATCTATACTACCAGCAGAGACCACTGTTTTTGGAAGAGAATTCCACATTCTCACTGCTCTTACCGTAAAGAAACCTTTACGCATCTTAAGGTTAAACCGCCTTTCTTCCATTCTCAGTGAATGGCCGCGTGTCTTCCTGTTTTCCCTTGCGCTGAATAGTTTTGTCCCTATAGTGGGGTCACCAGTACAGTATTTGTACATTGAAATCATATCCCCTCTCAAGCGTCTTTTCTCCAGAGAGAATAAGTTCAGTGCTTGTAATCTTTCCTCATAACCAAGGTCCTCTAATCCCTTAATTAGCTTTGTTGCCCTTCTCTGAACCCTTTCCAATACCAGGACGTCCTTCCTGAGGACTGGTGCCCAGAATTGGACGGCATACTCCAGGTGCGGCCTCACCAGGGACTTGTATAGTGGGAGAATTATTGATTTATCCCTAAAGTTAATCCCTTTTTTGATGCATGCGAACACTTTGTTAGCTTTTCTTGCAGCAGCTTGGCATTGCATGCCACTGCTGAGCCTGTTCTCTACTAGGACCCCTAGGTCTTTTTCCATTCTAGATTCCCCCAATGGCTCTCCCCCTAGTGAGTAGTTTGCGTTCATGTTCTTGGTACCCAAATGCATTGTCTTACATTTTTCTACGTTAAATCTCATCTGCCACCTGTCTGCCCTCCCCTTTAATTTATTCAGATCTTCTTGCAAGGTTTCCACATCCTGTGGAGAATTTATTGCCCTGCTTAGCTTGGTATCATCCGCAAATATTGAGATTGAGCTGGTCACCCCGTTCTCCAAATCATTTATTGAATAGGATTGGTCCCAGGACAGAACCCTGGGGAACCCCACTTTCTACACCAGACCATTCTGAGTATTCCCCATTTATCACCACCCTCTGGACTCGCCCCTGTAACCAGTTTTCAATCCATGTATTCACCCTTTGATCCATGTTAAGGGACCTTCGTTTGTACAGTAAACGTTTATGGGGAACTGTATCAAATGCTTTTGCAAAATCCAGATACACCACGTCTACAGGCCTTCCTTTATCTAGATGGCCGCTCACCTCCTCATAGAAGGTTAATAGATTGGTTTGGCAAGAACGATTTTTCATGAAACCATGTTGATTACTGCTAATGATATGCATTATCTTACATTTTTCTATGTTAAATCTCATTTGCCATTTGTCTGCCCACCCCATTAATTTATTCAGATCTTCTTGCAAGGTTTCCACATCCTGTGGAGGGTTTATTGCCCTGCTTATCTTGGTATCATCCGCAAATATTAAGATTGAGCTCTTCACCCCATCCTCCAAATCATTTATGAATAAATTGAAAAGGATTGGTCCCAGGACAGAACCTCGGGGAACCCCACTTTCTACACCAGACCATTCTGAGTACTCCCCATTTATCACCACCCCCTGCAGCCAGTTTTCAATCCAGGTGCTCACCCTTTGATCCATGTTGAGGGATCTTAGTTTGTACAGTAAACGTTTATGGGGAACTGTATCAAATGCTTTTGCAAAGTCCAGATACACCACGTCTACAGGCCTTCCTTTATCTAGGTGGCAGCTCACCTCCTCATAGAAGGTTAATAGATTGGTTTGGCAAGAACCATTCTTCATGAAACCATGTTGATTACCACTAATGATACCGTTCTCATTACAATAATCATGTATATAATCCCTTATTATTCCCTCCAAGAGCTTGCAAATTATTAATGTTAAGCTAACTGGTCTGTAGTTCCCAGGGATATATCTTGGACCTTTTTTATATATTGGTACCACATTGGCTTTCCTCCAGTCAGCTGGTATCATACCAGTCAGAAAATTGCTCTTAAAGATTAGGTACAAGGGTCTGGCAATAACTTGGCTAAGTTCCTTAAGGACCCTTGGGTGTAAGCCATCTGGGCCCAGGTGACTTATCGGTGATCAGTTTTCAAGCCTATTCCTGATTTCACCCTCAGTCAGCCACAAGGGTGCTTCCTGTCATGTGTCATGAGGACCAGCATTGTAGTTCTGAATAACTGATCCCCCCGTTTCCTTTGTGAATACTGAGGAGAAAAATGAGTTTAACACCTATGCCATTTCTCCATCATTCGTAACCAGATTACCTGTGTCATTCTTTATGGGGCCAATATGATCTGACCCCCCTCTCTTACCATTTATATACTTAAAGAATTTCTTGGGATTCTTTTTACTCTCCTCAGCTATGTGTCTTTCATGTTCTATCTTAGCTGCTCTGATTGCAACTTTGCATTCCTTATTGCGCGTTTTATAGATATGAAAATCTGACTGAGACCCCTCCGCCTTGTATTTTTCGAAGGCCTTCTTTTTTGCTTTTATGTGTGTCTTTATGTCAGCATTAAGCCATCCTGGTCTTTGCTTAGCTCTTTTAAATTTATTTCCTGTTGGTATACACTGGCGAATACCTTTGTTTAGTGTGTTCTTGAATCACTCCCATTTTTCCCCCGTATTCATTGTTCCTAGAATTTTATCCCAGTTAACATCTTCCAGCAATGAGCGTAGTTTATAGAAGTTAGCGCTTTTTAAATTCAGTGTCTTTGTATTCCCCTTAGGTTTCCTAGATGTGTAATTTATACTAAAACGAATTGACCTGTGATCGCTATTACCTAGATTGCCCCTTACTTCCACATCTGTGATCAGGTCTGTGTTGTTAGTAATCAGAAGGTCCAATAATGCTTTTTTTCTTGTTGGTACATTTACCATCTGACCCATGAAATTATCCTGCAGGACATTTAAGAAATGGCGAGACTTAGCTGAACGTGCAGTACCTTCCGCCCAGTCAATATCTGGATAATTAAAATCCCCCCATTATAACACTTCCCATCCTAGCCGCTATTCCAAATTGTGATAGGATGTCCGCCTCCCCCTCCTCCCTCTGATTAGGGGGTCTATAACATATTCCAAGTATAACTTTCCCCTTGGTATCTTCCCTTTGTAACTCTACCCATAAGGATTCAACCTCCTCCCCAGAACCACTAGTAATGTCATCTCTCGAATTAATTTGTATGTCATTTTTTATATACAGGCATACCCCTTCCCCTTTTTTGCCCTCCCTATCCCTGCGATACAGGAAATACCCCTGAATGGTAGCCAGCCAATCATGAGAGCTGTTGAACCAAGTCTCCGAAATTCCCACAAAATCTAATTCCTCCTCGTACAAACAATGAAGAAAGAACTCAAGCGCCCGGCTCTAGTAGAGCCACCTTTTACCCTCGAGTATGTTCAAGGGCAAAGTCCTGAGAAATGTCCTATACACCTGAGAAGAGATACAAAAACCAAGAACATACAGGTGTATTACAGACTAATGTTCGTGTAGCTGCAGCTGAGTGAGCAAAAGGCTGCAGGTCCTTTGTTCCATGTAATACGGCAAACATATAAGCCTCAGTCCCCAGATTCAACCCCCCCCCCCCCCCCGTTTCCTTCAAAGTAACCCCAAGGCCTCACACAGTCCCATGCGGGCTATACATCAAACAGGATAGCATCCAACATATCACCCCTACCCGGGGGAATAACGTCCTCTTGGCCTCCCACGAGCCTCCAACCAGTCAAAAGCCTCCACCGGGGTCATGAAGAAATGGGCTCTCCCATTGTCCACCACTCTCAATTTTGCAGGATAAATCATGCTATACACCATGCTCATATCCCTGAGTTTCTTTTTCACATGCTGGTAGCTGGCCCTCTGTTTTTGTGTGGCCGCCGAGAATTCAGGATATACTGAGATCCGATATCCATTAAATTTCAGCTCAGCACTGGATCTGGCCCCTTTCAGTATATTCTCCCTGTCTCTGAAGTGTAGGATTTTAGTAATCATGGAACGAGGTATTGACCACTGCGGCGGGCCCCTTGTCAGGACCCGGTGAGCCCGCTCAATAACAAACATTTTTGTGAAAGTCCCCGGTGCCATTTGTTCCTTGAACCATTCCTCCAGGAATTCTTCCGGGTTCTTTCCCTCAGCTCCCTCAGGGAAACCCACCAGCCTAACATTATTCCGCCTCATGCGGTCTACCATTTCCGCCATTTTTAAAGTATGTTCCGACAAAGTTTGCTTTGCCACCTGCACAGCTATCTCCATTGGTCTGACAGAGCTTTCCAAGGAGCTGAGGCGGTTGTCAGCAGCTTTAACCTTATCCCTCACTTTATGCATGTCCTGCTTAAGGAAGGAAAATTCCATTTTAAGCTCTTCAAAATGTTCTTTAAAGGAGGATTGACATCCTTTAATGGCTGCCATAATCTGCTTCAGGGATGGCTCCTCTTCCTCCCCCTCCTCCATTCCCCCTCTTTCCCCTCTGGGGTCAGGGACTCACCCGTTCCGAGTCTGGGGTTGACGAAGGGTCCTCCTGTGTAGCCTGAGGGAGCGGGGGCCATTCCTCGTCCGCCATGCGGCCGCCGGCGCCATCTTGGGAGTTCCAGGCGCATCGTGCCAGCCTCTCCCCCAGAGTTTTTGGAAGCGGGGGTCCGTACTTGACCATCCCGGATGATTGCAGGGAGTTCCCAGCACTCATACCCGCACCTCCCGGTCAGGATGCCTCAATCTGCTGCCAGGATCTATGTAGGATCAGAGACCTGCAGCCACAGCTCTGTCCCGGCCGTCCTCACATGCCGCGTGCTGGCTCCGCCCCCCGTATATCCTACTTCTGGGTGTGTGTATATATATATATATATATATATATATATATATATATATATTATATATATATATATACACACACACACACACACACAGTGGGTATAGAAAAGAATCACCCCCCTTTAAAATAATCACATTTTGTTGCGTTGCAGCCTGAAATGAAGACAGACAGTTTTTGCTTTAACCAGCTGCAAATTATAACACCCAAGTAAAATACATAACATCAACATGTCAGAAAAAAAAAATCAAAAACAATCGCCGATTTGGAAAAAGGATCATCCCCTTATGTCAGTATTTTGTTGAACCACCTTTTGCTTTAATTACAGCTTTTAGTCTGTTGGGATGTCTCTACTAACTTTGCACATCTAGACTTTGCAATATTTGCCCACTCTTCTTTGCAGAACTGCTGAAGCTTAGTTTAATTTGATGGTGACCATTTGTGGACTGCAGTCTTCAAATCATTCCACAGATTTTCAATGGTGTTTAAGTCTGGGCTCTGACTAAGCAATGCAAGTACATTCACCTTTTTCTCCTTCAACCACTGTGTGGTCATTTTTGGTGTGTGCTTTGGGTCATTGTCATTTTGGAAGGTAAACCTTCTTCCCGTTAACTTTCTGGCAGAGGGCAGCAGAGAATTTGATGGTATATTGTCCCATGCATTTTTCCTTCTATCCTGACAAGTGCTCCAGTCCCTGCTGCAGAGAAACACCCCCATAACAGGATATTACCACATCCTTCCTTTACTGTAGGAATGGTGTTATATGGATGATGAACTATATTGGATTTACAACATAACGTTTGGTGTTGCGGCTATAGAATCCAATTTTAGTCTCACCTGACCAGAACACTTTTTTCCATGTGGCCTCTAAATCTTCAAGGTGCGTTTTGGCAAAGCTCAGCCTTTCTTGAATGGAGGCTTTTTTTTTTTTTGCAACCCTCCCATTCAAGGCACATTTGTGGAGAACATGTTATTTTTTTCACATGCACACAATGACTACTCTGTCATAAATTCCTGCAACTGCTTCAGAGTTGCTGTAGGCCTCCTGGTAGCCCCTCCGACCAGTTCCTCCTGGCTCATCTAGTTTGGAGTGACGTACTGATACAGGGCGGGTCTGTTTTGTTCCAAATACATTCCACTTCTTAATGTTAGACTTCACTGTGCTTCTAGGCATTGATAAAGCCTTTGACATTTTTTTGTATCCATCTCTTGACTTGTGCCCTGTCCACAACTTTATCCTGGAGATCTTTTGACAGTGCCTTGCCACCCATAGTTGATTGTTTGCTTCAGTTGCACTACCAGGAACTGAAATACGTCAAGAAATCTCTTTTCATATGGAGCTAATCAAAATGCCCACAGCGGATCACAGTTGAAAGTCAAATGGCTTTGTGTGCCATTGAGAAGGTGATTAGCTATACCTGATTGAATTTACAAAAGTCATTAGGAGGGGGGTGATCCTTTTTCCAACTCAGTAATTGTTTTTTTATTTTTTTCTGACATGTTGGTGTTATAGCTTTCACTTGGATGTTATAAATTGCACTGAGTAAATACAAATACAGCTGGATAAAACAAAAAGCGCGTTAGTCTTCATGTCTCTTCTGCAAAGCAACAAAATGTGATTTTAAAGGGGGGGTTAATTTTTTTTCTATACCCACTGTAATTACTGTCACTGTTTCACAGTATGAATTAAACTCTTATAGTAGTGATTATCTGTTTTTGTACTATAAAAGGGCTAATTTTTGTTTTGTAACCTCATCATGGCAGGTGATACAAAAGGCATGTTGCTGTTGCTACTAAATATCGTTGAGACAGCAGGAGCAGGTAGCTTGTATCAAACTACCTGCTTATGACAAAGGAGTCTGTCATGCATAATATTACAATGCTGCCTGAAAATCAGCAAAATAGTGTTTTGTGTCTTTTTTAAGTTTGGTTTTCTTTAAATTAAAAGTCTGATGATACAGTATGTACCAGATTCAAACTCTAATAGTATATGCATCTCTTCTGTCTGTTATTCTCAGAGCGGATTCAATATTTTGTACCCTAATCATATAGCTGGCTATTTATATTTACCACTGCATACAGATATTAAACTATATATTTTTTTAAACTTTACATATTAACTAAGCAAAATAAATTGGCCACCTAATTAAGAAAAGAATCATTAATTACAGCCCTACATTGCAGGGCACCACAATATACTAACTATTGTTTTCGGTTCATCCTGGTGCGTTGGCAGCCCATTAATTTGAATGGGCTGCTTTAACGCAAGTTATGGTGCAATGTGATGGAAATTCACAAAAAGCACCAAAACAATGTAAATGGGCCCTGAGAAATTTGTCACAAAAAATTCTCAAAAAGGACTGCTTGCCATGACTTATGTGAATAAAGCCATAGACAGTAATTTCTATATATTTATGTGAGTACCAAATATTCTTCTATAATATGTTTATTTATATGATTATGTACTGCATTCTCTTGGCACAGATGGGTTTAAAGCAGAAGAAAGTTAAAGTGTAGCTATAGCCAAAATTAAAAATGACATATGATACAGTCTGTCACTAGAATTATCATAGCAGTCTGTTTTTCTGAGTACTGCTGTAACAGTTTAATTCCAGGTGATCAAGCCAGTAAATCTGTTTTGCAGCTTTAACAGACTAAGATGTGCAGCAAAAGTGGCAGTTAAAGGGTTGAGACAAACCATTTAATGTGGAAGTAAACCCTATTTTCAGCCAAGGAAGCTGCCACCTTGGCCTCTGATCTTCAACTCCCATGATGCTGCACATGTGATCAGCTATGACACCAGCCATTGGATGGATTGACAGTTTGGTTGAGAGCACAACCAATGTGAGTTACATTCCCCGCATGTGCCAGAAATGTAACTGTTTTTTTGAACTGTTAAATCTACAGGTTTACTTCTGCTTTAACACTAATAGGTCAGGATGGTCAGCTTTTAGGCCCCTTTCACACTGGGGCTGGCGGGCGGTAGCGGGGATTTAGCGCTGTTATAGCGGCGCTGCAGGCGGGTGCGCGGCACTTTTAACCCCCCACAAGGGGTTAAAACGGGGTTAAAAGTGCCGGCGCGCCGCGCTACCAAGGCGGTGTGCAGCCGCTTCGGAAGTGGTGCCCATTGTTTTCAATGGACAGGGGCGGTGGAGGAGTGGTGTATCACCGATCACCGCACCAAAGATGCTGCTTGCATGACTTTTTGTAACGTCCTGCAAGCGCACCGCCCCAGTGTGAAAGCACTCCGGCTTTCACATTGGGGTGGGTGGGGAGGGATTTTTGAGGCGCTTTACAGGCGCTATTTTTTAGCTAAATAGCACCTGTAAAGCGCCTCAGTGTGAAAGGGGTCTTATTCATTTATGTAAAAACTATTGCTGAATAGCATGGCCTGTTACAGGAAGTGGAAAAATAACAGACTTACAAGCAAGATAAACAGGTAATAGAATGATGTTGCAGGGGATACAAGAAAAACAAAAACTGTTGTGTTAATTCTAGTGAAAATGCATCATATTTGTATACCAACTTGTGTTGGTATATCCATTTAAAAAATTGGGGAGATTTGCAGTAGCTGTGCATAGCAACCAATGAGCTTCCATCTTCAGCTTATACATTTAGGCTTTGAAAATGAAAGCCAGAAGCCGATTGGTTGCCAAGCACAGCTTCTCCAGATTCTGGCTGCTCCAGTTTTGATAATAGCACTCAATGCTCCTTGTTACTTAAAGAGGAACTGTAGTCTACTCACAAAATTTGTAATAAAAACATCTTTGCCATTCTGAAGCTCCACTCCAACCACTTTGCATATTTTATATATACTGTGATTCTGTACTTGTCAAATATGCTGCAGAAATCTCCCTCCACTAACTCTGGCTGCAGCCATTTTAACTGTGGGCAGCTGAAGCTGTTGTCTGTTCACTTCCTGGATTTACAGACACACAGCTCCAGCACTGCAGCTCTCATTGGCCATCGTATGACTCATCCCTTCCTGGCAAAGGGATAGAAAGCTGTGCATGATGTCATAAGCCTAGGCTAATGACCAGACAAGAAACAGGAAGTGTGCTGTATAAGGTATTTACTGGCAGAAAAAAATGCTTTACTATCCAAAGTTAAAACAAGGGCAGAAGATTTAACAGATGGAAATTTGAAAAAAATGACCGAAGGTCAGCTTTAAACCTAGAACTTCAGCCAAAACCTTTTATCACATTTTGATAAGAGTGGGGAAGGGTTAAGTCAATTAGCCTTATTAATGTTGTGTGCCCTGCTCTGATTTTCTGCCCTGGTGCCACTAGGGTTAGAATTGGGTAAAAATCTCCTCTGCAAGAACACAGTCATTGTAACCCTTCCTAGCTCTCGGCTGGAATTCTACTTCAAACAGCTTTTCTGTAACTAGAGTGGTGAAGTTTATGAGCATACATTTAACCTAAAGTACATATTCCAAACCTAAAAATCTGACGAGGGATATCTTTTTATTGTATTTGAAGACTTATACCTGTACAGGCATATTTACAAAAACATGCATTTCATTTATGTACAGTCACCAAGTTCCCAACAATGCATTATTATATTCAAGATACTCAAAAGTATTTACAGTATATGCAGATAACAGCACAGTAAATAAGATGGGCAGAGAAATTCTTTACAACACCGACTGACCAATTGTAACTAAAAAAAAACAAAAACTTTATTACAGTATAATTAGTTTCTTTCAACCATCATGTTAACATCTAGTAACATGTACCTTTCACATTGAACTATATTAAACAACTTTTGTTAGTCTGTTCAAAACATACCGTCTGACCTTCTACGACATACAAGAACCATCTACATCTCACGTGTGCCATATACATGGCCCATAATTCCTAAACAGAGGTCCCAACCTGTGGTAGTCTGAGCTACAAATAAAAATAAAAAACAGCCTAAAAACATAATTAAACGGCTGGTAGCCAGGAGTGATCTGGCTTTTGTAAGCTACCTGTTGGGGACCTCTGGCCTAAAAGTCTGCTTGCCATAACACAATAATTCATTACTCATCGCCCTGAGTCTACAGCACATAACTCCTTCACTATCAGCTACGTTTCTCTCTAAACCTCTATAACATACTAAGAAAAAAAAAAAAAGTTTAAACCTTCTAAAACTGAAGGAAGAATGAAAAGCCTGACAATGTTTCTGTATTCAGCTGCCCTGAAAATGTTTTGCTGAAAAAATGCATTTAGGGAAATCAAAATGCAGTCTTTAAAATCTTCAAAAATACAATAAAACTGATTAAAAACCCCTCTAAAAACTACATTAAAAAAATTAAATACTTGGCAAACACACAAAAGGAATGTACAGTAAACAAAAAAAAATTCCAGTAGGTAACAGGAATAACCTGTTAACCTCAGAGTCTGTTTTTTCCAAACATGTATGATTGCTGTAGAATGGGCACGGACATTCTGTAATAACACAAAATCAACTGGCTCAGGTAACAGGCAGCACTTTAAGGGTTTGCTGCCAGGGAAATCCAAACAAAAACACAGAATATAGCCATAGTTACTTGATAGCACTTTGCTCTTGGAATCTCCCACATTGCTCACAGTGTCCAACAAATGTGAGGTTATTTATAAAAAAAAAAAAAAAAAAAAAAGGGAAGTGTGTTTGTATTTCAAACAGGCTTTTAAAATAGTCACAGGGGGGAAAAAAAAAAAATGTATACCAATGCAGAATTCTTCATTATTTAAACCAGTATCCCCACTCCCGAACCCCCCCCTTCCAAAAAAAAAAAAAAAACAGACTCCGATTTTAACAGTGTTAGCTGCATACCATTAGCTGCCACTGAAAGGGAACTGGGAGAGTAACAAATACAGTAGGATCAGTGAAAAAAAATCCCAGTATGCTCACATTAAAAGATAAAAATATACATATGTATAAATAACAAGTCCAGCCAAAGAGCACTTTTCCACTTATACCATAGTTTCTTTTCTTTTCATGCTCTGTTGTGCTTTGTCTCGAGTTTTCCGGCTTCCTGTCAAAGCTCTTTGGAGTTTCCCTGGCTTCGGATCCTCTGGTGAGCCCACAACAGAGCTGTCTGCATTTTCTGCAAGGTCCATTTCTACAATGCCAGATATGGTAGATGACCTTCGCTGGGCATTTGTGTTCTGAGCTGGAGGATGATTTTCTTCACATTCCTCACTGAGGTCAGGGAGTTCTTTTAGTTCAGTCGGCGAAGCGTTCTGATACGGGGCAATGGCTGTTCTGATACAGTTCAACCACTGCTGCTTGTGAAAGATGTCATTGGCTTGGAGAGTGTGACTCTGGCCTATGCAGGCTTCTTGAAACCGAACTCGGAAGATGTTTTTGGCTAAAATGTAAAAGAAATGCACAACTTAGATAAATATTTTGCCTTTAAAATGTGTTTTACTATTACTTTAACAACTATTTCAACAATAGGCAGAGGTATAATGCACAGGGGTTACTAAAACAGGAGTGCAAAATATGGTGCTGCTTTGCATTGTAGCCAATCAGCTTTTAACTTCAGCTTGTTCAAGTGGATGTAAATCCTCACATATACCCAGTGAAGTGAAGAGCCACAGATGATACAAATAGATGAAACAAATCTCCCTACATAAACGTTTTACATCTATATCTGCTGTCTTCAGCTTTATATACCGTTTAGAATGTGCACATCCATGTTAGAATTTTCACTTCATTACCCAGTGAGGGCCGTTTCACACTGGGACCGCCCGAGCGTCAGCAGTAAACCGCCGCTAATTTAGCAGTGATTTACCGCTGTAATAGCAGCGCTATGGCTCCGCTATTCGGGCGGCAGCAGGGCACTTTTAATCCCTCCACAAGGGGTTAAAACTGCCAGTGGTCCCGGAGCGGTGTACAGCCACTTCGGAAGCACTGTCCATTCATTCCAATGGGCAGGGGCGGTGGATACACCGCTCGCACCCCCCCAAGCCGCCCCAGTGTGAAAAGACACACTAGGTTTAATGGAGAGGCGCTATTTTTAGCTAAATAGCGCCTGTAAAGTGCCCCAGTGTGAAAGTGGCCGTACAGGTTTAGAAGATATTCATTTTACCTACAGGTAAGGCTTATTATAGGCTCACCTGTAGGTAAAAATTACATTTGGGGGCATACAATCGTTTTAAGCATACTTATCCCCACTACAAAAAGGTGAACCCATCATTCAGTAAACGGTAAAAAAAAGAAATCACTTTTAAATTTTTGTGCTGTAAACATTTCAGTCATACAGTCATATTACTACAAATTAAATAACTTCTGGCATAACAGAACCTTGCGCAAAAAACAAAAAAAAAAAACAAAACAATTGTGCCTGCACATAAAAAGATACCCCACACACATCTCAGAAAATCAGCAAATTCAGAAAATGTTCATCTATGATCACCTTCAGATTTTTAAATATACCCCTAGCCAAAAGATCACTTGAGATAGACCTTCTTCTAGCCAGGTTTGATTTTTCCATAGGATTTCTAAAAAGGACATTGACACCAGAGGTTCATGTCTGTGCCAATATTTGAATGTGTGTGCCACAAAAGGCCAGATGTGTAAAGCCCTCTTTAGCCATCAGACCATTTTAAAATGGCCAATCTTTTTAAAGTTAAACTCTTAGCAAGGAGCTCAATTTATTTTTCTAAATAAATATGAACTGTGTTGTCTGCCAAATTATTTAGAATTCTATCCAGTCATTTTTGTGATTCCAACACCTCTGCCAGGCAGAGCACCCAGTAGGGCGATATTTTTTCTGTTAAGAGTTAAAGAACACAGTGGTGTCATCTCCCCACTCAAATCCTGCTATTTTACAAAAGAGTAACACTGACAAGTCATCAACTTTGCTTTTTCATCCTGTCAGCATGTTTATGTAGGAGAGCCTGATTGGCTCTTAGTGCTGCCCCTCCCTCTCCCTGTCAGAGTGCTGCTCTGCAGAGGGTTATAGGAAGTTATCAAGACAGAGTTACTTAGTTGTGTGTAAGAATACATTATTTGCAATATATTTTAGAAACAAGTAACATCCAAATGTTAAGCATACCTTTGTCTGAATTGCTAAATGCCCCTCTGAAGGAACCACCCATCCGCACGTCACCATCTTGAAGATCCTCCAGCACCAGCTCACGGACAGGAATTGGTTGTCTATACACCTGATAGTACTGGCGCTCGTTCCGTGTAATTGGACGTGTTAGAACCAGAATATCTTGAAACATGAAGAGATACAGCTTCTGTGGAGAAGAAAAAAAAAATACCTTTGTAATACCAAACAAAATAAGCCTACTAGAAGCAAAAATACAATCGCTTTACTTTCAGTCCATAGGTAGAATATAAAAGATTCCTCAAGAACTAGAAGATTTCTTACTTTTTCTAAGACTCAACCTCTTGCTTACTGGGCACTTTCACCCCCTTCCAGCCCAGGCCAATTTTAAGCTTTCAGCGCTGTCACTCTTTGAATGACAATTGCGCGGTCATGCAACACTGTACCCAAATTACATTTTTATCATTTTTTTCACACAAATAGAGCTTTCTTTTGGTGGTATTTAATCACTACTGGGTTTTTTATTTTTTGCTAAAACTAAAAAAAAACTGAAAATTTTGAAAAAAAAACAAAAAAAACAGTTTCGTAGTTTCTTATAAAATTTTTCAAACAGGTAATTTTTCTCTCTTCATTGATGTGCGATGATGAGGCAGCATCGGTGGGCACTAATAGGTGGCACGAATGGGCGGCACTGATAGGCAGCATTGATGGGCACTGGTTGGCAGCACTGATGGGCATTGATAAGTGGCACTGGATAGCAGCAGCGCTTTTCCGTTTGCGGGACCGATGTCCCTCTGCCTGAAGCCGGTGATCGGCTCCCCCCCCCCCCCCTCACACTGTCAGCATGAGGGAAAAAAAAAAAAGACTGATTACCGAACTTTTGTTTACATTGGCTGACAGCTAATTAGGCGGTAAGGGGCTGGGTTCGGCCCTTTATACCAATCTGTGATCAGCCAAGTCTCATTGACTCAGTAATTGCAGAGCGCGACGGGGGCATGCAGGCAGCCTGTGCGTCTATTGATGGCCTCCCTGCAATTAAGGCCTGCGCTGTAGCCGTCATTCGGCTACAGCGCGGGCGTGAAGTGGTTAAAGAATTTAGAACTCAACTTCTAGACTATGGAGGCATAACTGAATGATTCTTTAAGCCCAATGTTTATTTTGCAAATTAAAATCTTAAATGCAATAAGTGCACTTTGATATACTGTTTGCATACTGTATTCAAATATAAATTGCTTTCATTACACATTGAAAATGCTTTAAAAGATGTGCTTTGCTGTGGCCAAGATAATTGGGAATTGTGCCTTTTTGCAATTTAGTATTGTATTCTAAAAGCCTCATTGAGTGATATCCTGCTTTCTTTTGAACTAGATCTATAGATTTATTAGATAAGACGACATCTCCTATCACTATAGCAGGTGTAAAGTGTCACAAAAGCAGGAAATACACACTGCTAAAGTGATCAGTTGCTTATCCAGTCACCATACAATATATAAAAGATAAACCACCTGTGCTATCTAATTTCAAATTATCCCAAGATCACTTACATGGCCATTTTTATTCTTCAGCTCGCCATGACACAGAAGCGATTTGCTTGATTCTATCAGGGGGTCTCTTTGTTTGTCATCAAGATACTCCAGCTTGTCAATGTAATACTGGCATTCAGACTCTCCCTTTTTCAAGTTAATGTCTGCAAGCACTCCTTGGATTAAGCACAGCTGCAAAATAATACAGACTGTTTTAGTGACATAAAATCAGAATACAAATAAGCTACATAATTAAAAAATTCTAGAGCCAAGGTAGATGTGCTGTTAATGCAAAAGACTACAAGCATACATCCCATGTCACACTTGTGATTTTGTCCGCACACCTTCTCCTATGGCGTCTCGTCCCTGCTAGAGATCAAACTTCTGCAATATTACAGTGGGGTGGGAATGCAATTTCCAATACATAAAGTAGCAGCTGCACATATTATTTTGCCACCCACAAGCTGTTGCTAGCAGCAGATTCACTAGTGTGACACGGGCCTTAGAATTAAAAAGAATCTAGCAGTGAATTCTAAATCTGTTTGATTAAACGAGTCATATTCTGTGTGAACTTACAGCTTCCTCCAAACTCTTGCTGTCAGGATGCTCGTTAGGAGTGTGTCGCAGAATCTCTTTCAGCAGCAGGGGGTATTTCACCAAGCGGCTTCTGGGAATATCAAGAAAGCTCCAAAGGTCTAGCTTGCGACTGAATGGCGATTCCAGACACCGTTGCAGGAAGTCTTGGACCCGCCTGTCCAACTTCTTTTGGTCTAGCAGAGCTTTGGCAGCAAGCTGGTTACTGCAATACCTCTTGTATGCATTTAAACGAGGTAGCTGGTGATAGAAAATACATTGTCCGTATTAGCTTTATTAATAAATATACAGATTTAACTTTTTGTTCCTGAGAACCATCTATGCAAGATAAAATACAGATTAGCAACCGAAATGCCTGTAAAACTTACCCAATTAGCAAGAATGTGGCCAATTTGCCCAACAGTTCCATCTGTCCTTGTTGCTTCTCTAAGTCTTGCAAGAAATTCTGAAATAAATAGAGGGAAAAAATTAAGACATTTGACATATGCAAGAAGAAATAGATAAAAAAAAAAAAAATATCTGGTATAGATTTCACATACCTTCATGTAGAGGTATGTAAGCATCAAGGTCTCCAAATATCTGTGCCAGCTCCTCCTCTGACATTATAGATAGTTTCAACATTGGATCATGGTAGGCCTTTCTTGCCAACTTGAGGTCTTCAATCAGGTCTTGCTCTCCTCTGGTCATTTCATATATGGCCTTTAAACCAATTAAAAGCATGTGTGAGAATATAATCATGATTTCAGGATGCAAGAGCCAATTCAAACATGGATTACTGCCATAAAGACTAGTTTTTATTCAATAATCCACCACGAGCAAGTCTCTCAAAGCAAAGCAGTGGGGTTGGATTTACTAAAACTGGAGTGTGCAAAATCTGGTGCAACTCCAAACAGAAACCAATCCGCTTCCAGTTTTTTTTGCCAACACTTAACTGATCAAGCTGAAGCCAGAAGCTGATCGGCTACCATCCACAGCTGTGCTAAATTTTGCACTCTCCAATTTTAGTCAATCACTCCCACTAAGTTAACAACCTATTTAAAACCTACATTCCACATGCTTCTCTGCCCCTTTGTCACATTTCACACCAGTAGGTGTTTCTCCATTATTAACTTAGCAATACAAGTCAAGCTATTCCCACCCGCTTCCTTTAGCAATGATATGGTGTGACATTTTGGGATTAACCATCTCATTAACATTAAATGTAAGGCTTATCTTAAAAACACACCTCTTGTCGTTTAATTTCTTTGGTGCTCAGTGTTTCTTTCATATTGACATCTAACATTTCAGACCACAGGATGCTATTCCTTCTTTTTGGAGGTGTAGGGGCAGCCATCTTGCTACAGGTCTTGCTTGTACTGTTTGGAGACTTGTTGTCAGCACGCATGGTGAATGACTGATCGGGAGAAATATAAAAAGAAATCTGTGATTGTGAGGCAAGCAATTGTTCAAAACCTTAAGACATAGTAACATTTCACATATAGGAAATCATGTTGCAACCATGGGAGATAAGCTCTGGAACAAAATGTTTGTACAAATGGGGACCTACCTACTACCAAGACTTAAGGCCCGTACACACGGCACAACAACGGTCGTATAACAGCTTGTTGTACGATCATCCGACCATTAGTAAGAGCGATTACAACAGCCGGCGTGCGATGGTCGTACAACAGAAGTTGGATGAGCAGACTAGAAAACTTTTGCTGTACAAACAAGCAGTCATACGACTGTTGTACCGTGTGTGTAGAGAAGTTGGGCCAACAAAGCTGTATGTGCAAAACACGCATTCTCAGAAGTCAGGAACGCCCAGAAGGGTTCGTTCGTGTAAACCTACATTCCTAATTCACATTCACCTAAACTTCCTCTTTATACGCTCATAGCGCGTCACTACGTTCGGCTTGTTGAAGTTTTGTTGTATGATTGACTCATGTCAGTACGCTAGGCACAACAGCAAACTTTGTTGGCAAAAGTTGAACATGCGGTCGTACGACCGTTGCACAGGGTGTAAGAGGCATTATATGCAGGGAGGTAGTTTAAAAATATGATTTACCATGAACAATATGATCAAAAGCCCCATAGTTAAGATATCCATGTCTTTGGTTTTTCTATTTACCTGGATGGTTTGGCCAAAGCGCCGAACTGCGCCATTTCTCGCAGGAGATATTAAATTGGCTAACGATGTTACACGTGCAAGAGGCCGTACTCGCTTATTGCTGGGCTCCTACAAAAGAAAAAATAAAAAAGTGCTTTAATCAAGGAACAGCAGAAAAGTTTTTTTAGGCCCTGAAGCTAGAATGCTCTCCAATCACAGACATTCTCAAACACAAATGAACATGCAATGCTAGCCAGCACACACAGGAACATAGACAATACAGACTAACGTAGTTTAGTCTGTCTGCACGCAAGCTGTATTAACCAGAACAACAAAAGTAATCCAAGTAACTGTTCAAAGGGCAGTCACTTCATGCAGAAACATCTCTAACATTCCTAAGTGAAGCGTTTGCAGAAATAATTAGCTGGAACTGAACTAATGCTAAAAGTTAAGAATACACAGAAAGCTAAAAAGATTAGACTATAGAGGCTTCTTTTTAAAATCACCGATCATCTACAAGAGTTGCTGTTCTTCTAAGCCCTCTGAAGTATTCGGTGCTAAAATTAGTCTGCAAGCTCTGCTGAAGTTACAGACAAGAGCAGGTTCTGCAATATACAACACGGATGATCGTTGTGATAGCACAATCTTAACACCTTTCACTTTAATTAAAATTCATCAACATAGCAGGATAGACATAAAAACTTCCTGATATAAGCCCATTGTACAAGGTGTTCTATTGTTGAGTTACCAAGAGATTTACTCCAATATATTCAGTTTCCTACAGCTAACAACACATTTTATATAACATTCTCTTGAGAGCTAGTTCACAAATCCCTTGAGAACCAGTCTACGAATTAACACTACGAATCAAGTAACAATGATCACAAGCTCCTCTGTCAAACGGCCTCATTTTAGGTAAAGTAAACCATAGGCAGCAATAAACATGCAGGGCCACAACATTTTTAAAAAATGCCACCAATGAAGAAAACTGCTAATCTCATTATTTAATCACGCATCACTGTACAAAAAGCATGTGGCAAGGGTTGACTCATTGAGATTATTGTATGTAGAGCAAAGGTAATGGAGGACTTCCCTCGACCTAACTGCTAAAGAGAAGCCAAACAATGGACAAAGGTTTTCTATGTCCAGTGAAAGACAGGTGTTAACATCTTTACGACATATGTCGGCGTCACATTACAGGAGAAGCAACAAGTCGTAAGGGCACATTTTTAACATTCGGCTCATAGAAGACAAGGGCTCTCTTGTTTTAAATACAGAAAAGTATGCCGTTAAGACCTAAACCACATTGCTCTAGACAACAGGGGGTTTAAAAACAGCAGCAACCTAGAAAACTGGTTTTGCCAGAATCTCAATGTATTTCAAGGATCTTCAGCAGGCACCTGAACTAAGCAAAGCAGCAGAAAAATACGCTAGGACCTAATGCAGCTTTTCTCAACCTTTTCAACACGAGGAACCCTTGAAATAATTCTCCGGTCTCAGGGAACCCCTGCTAAAAATTAAAAATCTACAACTCATGGTACATCAGTGTGATGGCCATTGGGAAGAATTACCCCCTTACAGATAGGTAAAAAAAAAAAAAACAATTATGTCCATGGGAATTTGTCTGAGAGGTAGAAATTGACCATTGCTCAAGGAACCGCTTGCAACCTCTGGAGGAACCCTAGGGTTCCACGGAACCCTGGTTGAGAAACCCTGACAATGTATTGCCACAATTACCCCTATACATAACTCCTTTCACAACCACCTCTTATTCCCTTCTCTTCCGATTAAAATAAGCATTTCATTCAGTTTTGAAATATTGTAGCCACAGCCATTTAAGAAAAATGAGAGGCTTAAGCTCACGACCGTTGTATGCGAAATTGATCGTTCGTATGCGCGATTTGAACAGCCGACATACGACGGTCGTACAAGGGAGTTGTATGAGCAGACTAGAAAACGTGGTCGTACCAACAAGCTCTCATACGACCGTTGTATCGTGTGTACAGAGCAGTTGGTACAACAAAGTTGTATTGTGCAAAACACGCATTCTCCAAAGTCAGGAATGGCTGGATGCGAATTAGATGCACCTGAATGTTCTTTCCCCGGACGTACGATCGTGTAGTGCAGTCAGTATGCTGCATACAACAGCCAACATATGATTCGACACGATCGTACGTGCGATCGTCAAACCGTGTGTACGAGGCATTAGTCTGAAGAATGTAACTGCAGTTTGGTAGATCTTTTACTATGTGAAGGGGTTAGGGAGCAACCTATTTTCTATAGGTGGTCTTAAAAAAAACGAAAAAAAAAAACGACAATCAGACATTACCACCTTGGATCATGTACAATTATTGTATTACAGGATTATTGTATTATATTACCCTCACTTTGTGTGCAATTACCCTTTAAGCCCCTTTAACGGTTTAACCAACTTATTCATCGCCAAGTACAAAATCACAGGGCCCTTCGGCATCCAGGGCCCAGCATGAGCTTACTAAAAACCAGAGCAAATCTAAACCATGACACTGAGAAGATGACGACAAAATGTACAAATCCCTGAATTGAATAGCCATAGTTTGTGGTCTTACACATTCTGCAACACAAGCTCACACTTTGTGCCTTTCTTGAAAGGAGGCATTGAGGGCAAACAGCACTTCAAACGATTATATAGACTGAAAACACAAACTGACCGTTTAGATAAGACACTCTGTTTTAACAGGACAAAAAAGAAAAGCTTTATTGAGAAGGGAAAAAAAAAAAGGATTCCCAATTTAACACACAAGTTAACAATGTAACAGCTGAAAGCATGCTTCCTGTAACTCTGCATGAAGACGGCAATCAGGATTGAAAGCCAAGAAATCATCTTCTATCCTAAAATACGATGCCACAGACAACACATTCAATCACTTGCCAAGCAGTCTACAAGAAGGAAACATTCACTTTTAAGGCTGCAGCTCAAATCCAAATGTTAGGGTCTGGCTTAGCAAACTTTAAATGTACCCAATGACAATGATACGAGAGCTGTCATCAGAAATGTATACAAATTACATCACAGATACTGTATGGACGCCTATATAAAAATAGCTTAAAGCAGAAAAAGTTATTGGAAATATATGCATACCTCTAACTCCTTTGAAGCTGGATTCTGAACTGCTATGACCTGAATAGTCCTTTTGATAGGCAACAGACCTCCAATTTCATCATGAGCCACCATACTTTATTATATTTCCCGCACAGGAGTCACAGCTAATCCACTTTAGAGGTTCTGCTCTGTATGGAGCAGCTACTTGCTCATAAACTAGTCTCCGATGTGCTAAGAAACACTCACAGCTCCTTCCCATACTGCATACTTCCCTGGCTGCTACTAAAGTGAGCACTGCAAAGTCTGGTGACTGCTTTGTACTTAAAGGGGGGAGGAGCCGACACAGCTGCCTTGTGGGCGTGTTCCCATGGACTAGCATGTCATTTGCCTGACAGCTGCTACACCTACACTCTATGGCTCAAGTTACACACAGCATTCAGCTATGGCCGGCCAACTCACAAAGCAGCTAGTCTCTCTTCTCTACAAGTAACCACATAAAAGAGGAACACAACTTCATTTGAGAAGTTACAGAAAAACATGCATCCGGTTTAATATGTACATGGCTTGTAATAAATTACAGGAGCCCAATACCTCCAAGGCCCCTTTCACACAGGCGTTTTGATCAGGTCCATCTGTCCGTCTTTCAGGCAGCCTTCATCAGAAGGTCCATTCACTCTAAAGCTGGATACACACTATCCGATTTTCTGTAGATTTTTTCTTTCAGATTTACCAAAACCATATAATATGAGCTCAAACCTTAAGGCCCCTTTCACACTTGTGCGACCTGAAAGTCCTGCGATTTTGATGCGACTTGAAGCAATGCCTGTGTAATCCTGAGGTCTATGGACCTCAAGTCGCATCAAAGTAGTGCAGGGACTACTTTGAAGTCGCGCAGATATGAATGGTACTCATTGAAAATTATTGGGAACGACTTGTTATGCGACTGCAGTCCCAAGTCGCACAAGCATGAAAGAGGCTTAAGAGTTTCAATTTGTATGCAATCAAGCAGGACCAACTCACAGTGTTCCCCAACCCATTCCTCAAGGCCCACCAACAGGTCATGTTTTCAGGATTTCCCTCAGATGAATCAGCTATGGTAATTACTAAGGCAGTGAAACTGATCAAATCACCTGTGCAAAATAATGGAAATCCTGAAAACATGACCTGCTGGTGGGCCTTGAGGACAGGGTTGGGGAACACTGCACCAACAGGCCAGGTTTGCAGGATAACTTATCCTGCAAACCTGGCCTGTTAGTGGTGAGAATCACTGGTGTATGGGGTCTTAAGCCTCGTACACATTTTCGGACGACAGAGCGTCCGTTTTTTTTTTTGTTGGATACTTGTCTCAAGTCAATAGTGAAGAAGAAGTTACAGACCATACGAAAATTTTTGTACGACCAAATTCAATGTCAGAAGTGACGTAATGTGTTGAATAACTTTGCATGTATTTTTTCGTTTGAGCATGCGTAGTCATGATCATACAATTTTTTTTTCGGCTGAAAACCGTACTAATGATTCGAAAATCGGACGTTGACTCGGCGTACGAAAAAAAATGTTCTAGTCTGCACTTCCAGCTTTTGTCTTCCGAAAAATCAAAAAATCGGCTGTCGAAAGGAGCATACTATCGGAAAGGTTTGGTCCGACAAAGGTGAACGTGGTGACGTATTACGAGAGTATAAAGAGGAAGTTCATTTTTGGTGCATCACCCTTTGGGCCGCTTCCGCTAATTTCACTATTAAAAAGATAATTTGCGCTGCACTTCATAATTTCAATTGCCGCTTCACAAATGTTAATTCTGGATCACGATCGCCAGTTTACACGACCGAACACTTCCGGGTCGTTCCTTGATTCCCATCATGCGCGTTTGTATTTCCGACTTTTGTGTGACGATTTCTGTACACCCCATCTGAAAATCAGACGTTGAACTGCCGTACGAAAAATAATTACGCACATCTAGCTTTTGTCTGACGAAAAATCTATATCAGCTTTCGAAAGGAGCATACTAACAGAATTTCGGACGACAGGCAGTCGAGCGAAAATTCCCAATCCAAATTTGAATTGTGTACGGGCCTTAACGGACACTGGAGGGAACTGACCAACTGCCACTGACATTAATGCAGTGATCCGCTACTTTTACTTCTAGATCTCTCAATTTCTCATCTGATAAACAGGCAGATCGCTCCCTCTGTACAGAGCTCTGTGTGGTTTTATCAACACAGATCTCTGGGCTGTGATTGTATACAGATGATTAGCAGGTCCCAACCGTGACCTGCTGACAGGCTCCCGCTCTGTACAATCACAGCGGATGCCAGGCAGGTGGGGGGCGCGCATCCTAAACCAGTTTTGCCTACACCGGCTGCTCGCGGGCAGCAAGTGGTTAATAAGTGGTTAACAAAACAGAACAGGATTCTATCTTCTTCCGTTTAGATCAGTGGTTCTCAACTCCTGTCCTCGGGACCCACTAACAGGCCAGGTTTGCAGGATAACTGAAATACATCACAGGTGATATCATTTGCTGCTCAGTGATTGCAGTATTCTAGTCTGCATCTCCCCAAGGTAATACTTAAAATCTGGCCTGTTGGTGGGTCCCGAGGACTGGAGTTGAGAACCACTGGTTTAGATGGAGCGAATGGGACATAGTCCAGTGTAAACAGACAGCAGAGCTGGTTTGCTCCTGGCCGCCCAGACAACAGAACAGGCTCTGTCCATGTCCACCGCTCAGATTCTGCAGGGATGTGCCATCCACCCACCCTGCCCCGATCAGCAGGTGATCTGTGAGCTGATCCCTTTTGATCACAAAGGAAACTGCCCCGTGTGAAAGCGGCCTGAAGAACAAGGTCGGTTCACATTTGTGCGATGGAGTAACACTCATAAAATCGCATGCCTTCCTGCACCACACAAAAAAAATGTGCATCCCTCTTGCAGGCGCAGCGGTGCCTTTAATTGGTAATGGCACCCCAATGCACCTTGCATAATATAGTACATGGCACAGTACCATGCGTTTTGGTACAGTGCATTAAAAAAATGTGTATGAGTTACTCTGCCACAACTTATGAGAATGCATGTGTGCTGCTGCATCGCACAAATGTGAACCTAACCTAGCCTAATGCACAAACCTTATAAAAACATTATTTCGTAATAAACACGGTTTAAACTGCTGCGTCCAAATTTTATGACTATCCTACATGGATGTTATGTGGGCGCACATACGTCAGTACAAATCTACTTAAACCTACGGAATAATACAATCAGACTTCAACAAGTGATTACTCTTCCCTGAGACCTAAATTATTAGACCTACATCTCATGGTACATTAGTGTGATCAGCAGGTTATAGAGCATTTCAAATAAAAGAATAAAGAATTAGGTTTACTTAAAGTAATAAAACTTTTTTTTTGTTCATTTAAAAAAAAACATGCTATACTTACCTGCTCTGTGCAATAGTTTTGCACAGGGCAGTCCCAATCCTCCTCTTCTGGGGTGCCCCACTGCCGCTCCTGGCTCCTACCCCCTTCCGAGTACCCCCCCCCCCAGCAAGCCGCTCTAGCCCCGCCTACGTGTCATAGGATTTGATTGACAGCAACAGGAACCAATGGCTCCTAATGCTATCAATCTGCCCAGTGAGGAGGGAAAGAGCGGAGGGAACCGCTGCTCTTGTGCCCAGCGTTGGATCGAGATCTAGCTCAGGCAAGTACAACGGGGGGGCAGGCGAGCTGGAGGGGGATCCTCATTACATAAAAAGTTTTTTTTACCTTAATGCAGTGAATGCATTAAGATAAGAAGCGTTAAAGTGGATGTAAACCCATTCATGGAATTTGACCTGGGCACATCTATCTGTAGCATTTACTTAGCGCTCTCCAAAGTCCTAAGTCCTGTGTCTTTCTGCTGCTCCGCTCTTCTGTTATCTGCATGATAACTTCTGACAAGTTCTCTGTGACAACCGAGATAAAACCAGCCTGAAATTTGTGTCGGTGAGGTTACTATAAATAGATTAGCAGAGAGCTGGTCTATTCACAGCACAGCTCTGAACATTTCTTTCTTCCTCTGCCCCCCTTCTCTGTGGAGAGGAGGTGTGTGCTTTTCCTCCAATCAGCTGTCACACAGTGTATGCTAAAAACCCATACCCAGTGGTGGAACAGGGAGAGAAAATTCTAACAAGATGTGCACTTTCTAAACAGTTGAAGACAGCAGATATACATGTAAAACTTATGTAGGGAGATTTGTTTCATCTCTGTGTATCATCTGATGTTCACTTCACTGGGTATATGTGAGAATTTATATCCACTTTAAGGCTCAGTTCACACCTAGGCAATCCGACTTCAGAGGCAACTTTGCTAGGCGATTTGAATGCTACTTCAAGGCGACTTTGGGTGACTTACATGACCTGAAGCGACCTCCATGCCAGGCGACTTTGCCTGTGGCCAAATCAGAGAAAAGAGGGAGGGGGGTTCCCTTCAAAAATTATTTTCTTTTTCCTGTAAAGTCGCTTCAATATAGATGGGGGAACCGACTTGGAGGCAAATTCCATTGAATTCTATGGGCACAAGTCGGATAGAAGTTGCTTTGCAGTAGTATGGGAATCTTTTCTGAAGTTGCCTTGAAGTTGGAGCGACTTTAGTGTATATTAAGACGGCTCCCATTCATTTCAATGGGATTTCGAGTGTCAAGCGACTTGAGGTGACAAGTCGGATCACAAGTCGCCTAGGTGTGAACCGAGCCTAAGGCTTTAGAGCAGGGGTACTCAATCCATTGCCCACAGAGCCCGTTGATGTGGCCCGCACCTCAAACCAGTGAAGCGCATTCCCAGGGTCGGCAACCAATTGATCGCAATCTGGGCTTGCTGACCAACCATCCCAGAGCATCCAAGTGCAGTAAGCTGGCACTGGCAGAGAAGGAAACCGGATGCTGCGGAGGGAGGCGCATAAGCCGATATTTCTTTGCAGCGTCAACTCCTGTCCCAGGCGAAGTGATACCAAGTGCATTCAACCTCTAATCCTTTCTAGCAGCCTGGAGGGCTATTGCCAGCAGCAGCTCCAAGAGGAAAAGAAGGTCAGTGTATTAAACAATCCATACACTGGGCATAATATCTTTTGCAATGGCCATATTAGCACCTATAAAAGGGTTAACAACTATTAGGCTGCTTTCTCACTGATCCACAAGTGCAGCGCGCCTGATGCAGTGCACTGATGTTGTTCCTTACACTGTGTGACCTTGAGGGTTTGTCACTACCGTTTTGGTCTCATGTAAACAAGCTGTTACCAGCTTGAACAAGCATCAGATCAAACCGATCTTGGTTTGATGAGGTGTTTCGGAGGCCAGAGGAGAAAGGTGGCGTCCAAGACTCCATATCTCTTCCTGAAAAGGACCGCCAAGGCCCATGTTATCACAAAGGATGTGGTCTAACCCTTGTGATAGCAATAAAAGATTAAAAAAAAAGACAGAATTGCAATTTATTTAGATTCCAGTGAATGATGTGGCTGTTCTGGCAGACAGAAGCGCCATTTTCAATATGCGACAGTGGGTGCAGAGAGAAGAACCCCCGCCCACAGTCACAATGAGGGAGTAGCGGAGGATGACAAGGGGGAACTAGAACACTTTAGTCCCTAAATATGGGTGTGCCATGTTCTAAAAGGTGAACTTAGCCTATTAATCTCCTCTTCTCAAGAGAGAATAAATTCAGCTCCTCTATCTTTCCTCATAGCTGAGCTCCTCCATGCCTCTTATCAGTTTGGTTGCCCTACTTTGCACTTTCTCCAGTTCTCTGATATCTTTTTTGTGAACTGGTACCCAACAATGAACTGCAGACGAGGTCTTACTAATGATTTGTACAGGGGCAAAATTATGTCTCTCTGGAGTGTATACATCTTTTAATACAAAAAGGTATTTTGCTCTAGAAACTGCAGTGTGACATTGCATGTTATTATTAGGTCTATAATCCATCAGAACAGTCAGCTCTTTCTCAACCATTGACTCCCCCAGCTGTAGTCCCTCCTTGTATACAAGATGCATTTGTATTTTTAAACACACCCCCCCCCCCCCCAGTGCATGATTTCACATTTATTAAAGTGGTAGCAAACTTTGCTACACCACTTGTACCCACAGGTAAGCCTATAAGTTTAGGAGTAAACTAAAAGTGCCGTAAACAGCGGCTCCCGTGTGCATGTGCAGGAGTGACATCATTGCGCCCCCGGCCACTCATGTAGCTGGAGGGCATGATCCCAGAAGGAAGACCAGTGTAAGAGGTCAGCCGTCTCAGCGGTGACATAGCGGTGCCAGAGGGCTTCGTTCTAAGGCAAGTCTATCACAATGTCTATTTAAGCATAAATTTAGGACCAAAAATAAGGTCCATGTGCGATGCATACTAGCACATTATAACATTGCCTTGCAGGGAAATTTATATACTATATTATATATATATATATATATATATATATATATATTTTTTTAACCACATGCGGTTTACTACCGCTTGAACATTAAACCTCATTTGCCAAATTCAGAGTATGAAATCTTAATCACTACTCTTTCTAAATGGATTGAAAACTGGCTAAAATGCATTATTCAAAACAGAATTTTCTAAGCCTGTAGACTTTCACTTGTACATTAGCCATGTGTGGGGGATATTATACCCACAGCCACTCCCTTGTGTAAGTTTTTGCTCACTTACGCATAAAAAGGAACACGATTTGTTTGACAACTTTGGTCTTTTGTGAATCCATGCTGTCTATAGCTTAAAAATATTGCTTTCCAACAAAACTCTCAGATATCTTACTGATTATAGAAGTTAAACTATCTGCAGTTACTAGGTAAAGACTTTGATCCCTACTTAAATATAGGCACCACGATGGCCTTGTGCTAATCCAGTGGAGACACTCCAGTCAAAAGTATCTAAAATTTAGAAATAATGGATTTAAAATAACAGAGCTCAACTCTTTGAGGACATGTGGGTGGGTCCTTTACTTTGTCTACATGTTCCTAGACCATATCAATTTTTAGCCATTGTGGAACTCTTGGGGCTAAATCAATAATATCCCCATATTATGGCTTGAGCTTCCCCATGTTCCTTTGTATACACAGAGGTGAAGAAGGCATTTAATACAGGGCTTGACAAATTTGCCTTGAATCTAGGAGCCGGCTAAAAAAGTTAGGAGCCAGTTTTTTTATAGCGTAGTGTGGGGTTGTCAGCGCCAGGGGTAAGACAAGTAATTTGCGCCCCTAACCCTAACTTACTCACAGCAGAGCAGCCAGTCAATAACTCCACCATTACATCAGGGTTATAAGCTGGCCAGAAAGAGTGACACTAAAAAAATCTCTGTTATGGGGGAAACTCCTTATTATGCCGAATGCATTGTGACTGCGGCATGTAAAACGCC